>LUCH01001787.1:85280-108173 GCA_013368495.1 Paragonimus heterotremus
GAAACGGGTTAAAATTTGACTTTTTAGAAAATAGAAACAAATCTTATTGATTTTTGGAAGCAAAGCTTGTCAACAGAGTTTGAGATGTATAGAAAATAGAATGGTGGACATCAAGTTGAAATTGAAAAATTTTCGTAAAATCTTTCTTCATCACTAGTTGTGCACCGATGTCGTCTTATGGGGTTTGTTGCAAATTCGGTTATTTTACCATGATTTGGGATCATTTTCGAATATCTCTGTCCATCGACTGGGTCAAACGTTAACTGGCCAATTATTAACACTTAACTAAAGTACCCAATTAAATTCCGGCTTACGAATGTCAGCAAATTGCCAAGCGAAACGTGGTTTACCTACAATCATACACAGTCGACCTTTACGTACACACACTGCCTAACTGACCACTGTCGGTATCGACGGCAAACCACGGAGAAGTGTTCCTTCAAAGTAAAGAACGTTGAAGTGCTATACCCACGCAAAAGCTACTTAGCTTTTCCATGCAATTCATAATCACGATTTACAGAACCCTCGCCTCGCGCTCGTTTATTTTTCCCTTGGTTACGACTGATGTGAAATCGTTTTCGTCTGGTTTCGTTGTCCTGTGATCCATTGCAGGTGCGTGACCTTTACTTTCAGCCGTAATATCAACATAAATAATTAGATTGCCTCCGTGAATAAGTAATGAGAAACTGTAAAATATCCGCACCAAATTTTCTATGAATGAAGTCGAACAATTTAAGCATCCCATTTAAAATGCTTTTATTGGATGGAGTGAGAAAGACACAAAGTTATGAGCAAGTCATAGTACTTAATGTTTCAACCATTTCCCGTAGCCTTCTTCGAGATTGTTTCACTCGAAATGAAAATCTCAAAAAGGAAAGTTTGACCAGCTATTTGGGACAGTAAATCATGTTTTTTTTCTGTTCTAAGTTAAGCAACACAACAGTTCGAACAAAACTCACTTATGACTCGCTCATTACGATTACTCAGTAGAAACGAGATTAATTTGCTTCAAAGGGGGCTTTATTTTTATATCCGGCAGAAGCAACATAAGCCAATGTGTATAGTTCCCCAAATTGAATCTGCTCCAAACAAGCTGCCATCACACGGTACAGATGAAACGTGATTTAGAATGTTTTCATGTTTTTTTTCATTTAGAATATTTTTCAACGGCAAGAGTCACCTGCCTGAAACCTAGTCAACGCGGAACAGTATGCTGTTGGTAGCATCTAAAACAATCAGTCGATTCACATCACCAAGACCGATAAAGGCAATACCATGGTCATTTTTAATTAAGTTTACCCAAAGTGCCGGACCATTTGGCTACAGGATTTTATGGGGCGGTGAGTGGACGAAAGACTAACATGGCTCTGAATAAAGTCAAAGCGCAGAAAAGCAATTTTCTCTAGGGTAGGGACGAAAATCTTGGAAGGTTCACTTGTTTCTCTCCCTCTGTAGATGACAGTGTATGAGTAAAACGTAACACTGCTACCGTTAGTCATCAAAATATAGTGATCATCTTAACGCAAGCATTGTATCTGATCTTGAACTTTCCGTTCAATCAGTCTTTTTCACATTGAACAAAAGTTGTACAAATAGACCGATGGTACGGCTATGAGTCCTCTTCTTTCAGCCGCAGTACACAGTCTTTTCCTAGCACACCTGGAAGCCCAGGTCGTGAATAAGTTTATCTGCCCTCCACACGGTACGTGAATGACTCATTCGTAATCATGAAACCGACCGCTTGCAATCAATTCCTACAAGTTCTTAGATCAAAACGTAACAGAATTGCATTCACTTTGAAAACTGAATCCGAAAAACGTTCAGTTAGTTCATGAGACTGTCTTCTCGAAGGTGATGATAATCAGAGATTTCAGGTTTCTGTGTACCTAAACTCAACCCATTTTGGCCGGTATCCCAACCTCAACTTGTCACATTCACTTGATACGAAGAGGACGGTCACCCAATCACTCATCAACAGAACAGATAAGATTTGCATCAGCGAACTCTTTAAAACGATAATGACTGCTCAAAGTAAAGAACTGTTATCCGCCAACCAGTATCAGACGCTTTTATCAGAAACGCAACTGTACGCTTGTCGACTAAAAAAAACAGACACCAAATCTTTTCAGTGTAGTGTGCATTGTGAATAAGCAATAAGGAAAGCCTCACTCTTTTCTCTCTGAGCATGCCATCTGGATCGTATTTCGGTTAGATACTATCACAGAACGACCGGTAATACACCATAGTGATCTGATCTTTGTGGGCGACCCGTCAAGTTGAGTTTATGCAATCGACTGCAGTGAATGCTGTGCCATTTATATAGAGGAAACAGGCAGGCAGGCAGGACTACCTGTTTCTGAACACAAGAGGCACGTGTGGTTTCCTCCGAAAGATGTATACCAACTTCAGAATCTAGAGAACGACTCGACTATTGCACTACATGTACTATCAGAGAAAGACAATGTATTATTTGATCAGGCTCGAGTGATTCATAAGGGTCTTTCTTTCTATGTCTTCCACACAGCATCGCTCTCATCATTTACACACAATACGCATGCGTTAACAGCATTGACAACAAAGCCCTGCCTGCAGTGTGGCGTGGAAGGACAAATAACACTAGATACAGGCACACCTTATCTACATGTCCCACCCTCACGTAATTGGCCATGGATAAGGTCAATCCGTTCAGACGCTAGGCAAGTTGATTTAACTACAGAAAACCCCACATGACCCCTGTTTCTTTGTTGATATGATTTCGGTTACAACACTGTTGTGATCTTAACGTTGGTTGAGGAGCTGAATATTGCAACTAGTTGGTAATGTTATGTTCTTCCTAAACAGCTCACCAAAAATCGGCAAGCCCTTATTTAATTATTACAGCTGTAAGCAGCTTTGGCGCCAACAAGAGCGAGTATTGAAGTACACATAAACAGCCAGATAAAGGATATTGTATGGAGAAGTCAAAGTCACCAGAGAGGCAGTCAACTTTACAGAAAAGTGTAATATCTTCTTTTGGGTAGATAGTTATCTGCAGTTTCTCGACAACCGATTGCATAACACTAAAGTAGATAGTTATCTGAATTGGAAAATTTGTAATGAACTTAGTGTGTTCTTTTAGGTTGAAGTTTTATACTTATAAACTTGGTTTGAATGACTGATACTCAGTTGGTTTTCAACTACTTTGTCGTCAGATCTAAGAATATAACTAAATATGTGGTGAGACAGGCAATAAGACATTTTTAATCGTATATCGAGTGTTATAAACATTAGTTTCATATTGTGTTGTCGAGGAAAGCTTTAAATAAATGTTATATTTCAATGACAAACGCTTTCGATCTTGGGTCTTGGCCAATAACCATAACTCTTAGGTTCACTTGTTTGTATGTGCGTTTGTCCTACAGGTTCTATCATCATATCGGTATTGTCTGTGCCAATGTTTGAACGTCAGTATGATTCTTAAGGTGCATAATCATGCCAGGTATCCAAGTGTTTGATACTTGTATGTTATTGATTGACAACTATAAACCAAGATAACCCACAGAAATGTGACAGTGGACAGTGCACTCTCTGTCTTTGGTTACTTGTTTATCAAGTGTTTCGCATTGAATCGGATTGACTGTATCGTCTGCAAAAACAGCAAACAGTTTTATTGTAGATTTTCCTGCATAAGGAAAAACCCTTAGGAAGAAGTTATGGAATATTTTGAAAATAAATGCGTCCTTTGAAGAAGCCAACTCCCAGCCACCTTTTTGGGGTTGAAGTAAGCTCAGTTAATCTCGGGAATAAACAGACGACAATCGTGTCAAACAAAAGTCACCAGGTTCATACTCAGACTTCAACAGTCGTTCATAGACAATCTTCCAACATTGTCCTGGCAGCCAAATCGAAGGCATCACAATAATCTCAGAGTCGTGCACGCGGTACCCTTCGGGGATGAGGTCTTGCAAATGTTTGTCAAACGCCTAAAAGGGTTCAGCTTTAACAGGTGTGATGGCCCCGTCCATTAATGTGCTGTTGTATAGCAACAAACGCAGGATGGCATGGCAACGGCTACTCCGTTGACTGTCTTCCTATCGTTTAGTCCAAATTACTACCGTTTACTATACTATACTGTTATAACGCTTCCTCTTGTTCAGTGTATGGCTGGTATACAATCATCACGGCAAGTTACAATCCTGGTTCACCATATTTAAAAGCTTGTACTGTATATATGTAAATCTTGTTATACTGTATGACCATGAGAACATTCTGCATGGTCCTCCGTCGGAAAGCGTCGAAGATCAACTTATGGTAAAACAATGAGGGTTCATGTCCGGATCTAATCGTTTTAGCTCCTTTCGGAAATGAAGTTGAGCTGTTGACGTATCACCTGACCACACTGCGTCCTTCTACAAGGTGGCTGTACCGATGCCCCGTAAATGTTATTTATCGACACTCAATTCCGTCTTCAGAGGAGGTGTCAGGACATAACTTGACGACCAGAGAGATATTAATCTCGTCTCGTCACAGGCTTTTGAAACATAGGGTGAGTCAAATTCGGGAAGAACACGCAGGTTCCTGGTACGATTTCTTGTGAATTGATCATAACTTCAAATTCCAACGTATAATGAGGCATTGGAATCAGTTGTCTCAATCGACAGTTGAAGTATCTCTGGATATAATGACTGCCTCAGACATCCTCTTGGATTTTATTCATCACAAAAGAGTATCACATAACTTAATCACGCCATTCAAGCCGTTGTATGCTCAGAATTAGTAAAGAGTACGCCTCACTGAGATACCAACTCGCATCTTCTTTATCTCACTTGGAGTTTGACAGAGGTGTCCGATCTTTCTTCACCTCCTAAACTACGTGATGAAGTAATTTTGGATGACTTAACTGGATGGGAGATTACTGAAGTGGGGAATCTGCCAGACAGAACACTTAACGACGATGTTTCCTTGCTTTGTTGTTCTGTAGACAACATACATGCCATGTTGAATAGATTGAATAATACGCCCATTCGTACGATGTTCTCTTTCCATCTTCAAAGTGTGAGGTTAGTACGAGATTGGTTTGATTTTGATTTCAGCCTTGTCATTTCAGACTTCCCGTTAGAAACTGTTAGTCACTTTATCTACCTAAGTAGAGTCATGAACAGTTTGCGATATTGCTAACAAAGTGCTTATGATAACAGGGGAAGTGGTTAATGCATTCGTTAATATTCGTCAATCATGACATCATAAAGACTCTCGAATTTCGAATAATGCGCATGTGCTTTTGATCTGACTTTGCGGATTAGAGACTGGATTCATTTTTTGAGGACGATGCATCTAGGCTGTCGGCATTCAATCACCGTCATTTCCCACAACTAGCCAGTATCAAATTGGCTGTCTAGGCGAGCAGCACTGCAGTCTTCTGACCTGTAGTTAGGAACTCTGCAAGATGACGACCGACAGCTAAGGTAGTGCTGATGGACAGTTAATAATCATTGGGTCAGGCGTTCGGTATACCATCATAGTATCTATCAGTACTCACTTGCATACCAAGAATACACCAAGAATGTTTCAAACTTTTAGACAACATTAATATCATCCGCACTACTCGTTATACTCGTTAATAATCTGTTGCTTTACTTCTGTAGACTTATTAAGGTGATTGTTTCAACCAATGAAACGGTCTTTTGAAGACCACTCACAAACTAATTGAGGAATGCTCGAGGTAGATTGACTAGGGTTCAGACCGGCGACCCGGAACCACACGAGCAGGGAGAACTAATAACGAGATGGGTCACGTCTGTTCAATCAATGAGAGGTTTACAGGTTACACGAAAGAGCGATCATTAGATCAGTGGTTGCGGCCCACGTTATTAACCGGATGATTTTTTCGTGGTTCATCAGTCCGATTATCTCTATCCGAGAGTGAACACCGAGATACACTGACACCATTCTTTACACACACAATTATGAAAGGAACAGTTTTCATTCGAACATTGGGAGGAAGGTTTATTCTCTACCCTCTTATTCAACCCATATGAGAGGTGTGTAAAATTACAGTCTTTCTAAAACGAAGTTACAACTCCCAATCAGGCATGAGGCAGTTTGAATATCAAACATCTCAGTGTACTCCACGGTTTGATGGCTTTATTGAGTCATCCTGTTTTATACTCACCTATGAAATTAATTTTAGGCGTGTCCGGTACCGAATTTCGGGGTTTTGATAAGACGATCGAAATGACTTTCATTTTGGCGATGATAATTTTTTTTACTTAAGATTTGTCAGAAACCACTTCAGTACCGGAATGCACTTTACTTCCATTCTTATTAGCCTGTTTTAATTAAGTACTGATAATCGCAATGTCCATAAAAGTGTCATACTCCCCCTCTTTACATAACCATGTTCTTTGTGTACATGAGGCACGTTCCCATCTAAAACAACGTTTATTTACAAGTTTACGGACAATATCTTTGTGGAATGTCCAGATTGAGCTGCCGAGAAGCAGCGAAATATTTCAAGCTGTTATCCCAGCCTTACTACATTGGTCATTAACCAGGATCTTGAAACAGAACTCCTTGGCATGTCCGAATGTAACCCTGTCTTTCACAATGTAGGCGGAATTTAATACGCCGAACAAATATTCTCCAACTAAAATAGATTATAACTGTAAACAAGTATACACTTCCTCTTACTTCGAGCCAATTATCTCACAGCAACTCTTTTTCTCAATGTTCTACGTGTGGCTTGATTTCTTTGAAGTTTAACGTATTTCTCCAAGCCATTTAATGCACTTATGTTGAGGTCCAGCCAGAGCGAAACTCGAGTCCACCGATTTTCCCAAAATACCTTGGATGAAACTCTTATGACAACGCAAAAGCCGTGATAACTTGTTGATTAATTTTAATATTCATGTTTGCATTAGTGTTTATTCATTCTTGCTTCCTACTTCGCCAGTTGTGTAGTTTCTCAGTGGTATGTAGCTGCTTCCTTGCTAAAGTTTTATGCTTGTGCACCGTTATCCCGGATGTTCACTTAAATGTAGTAGAAAGTCCTTGTCTTATTTTGTTTACAACCTTACAACTTGTAAGGTGTTTTTCTACAAAATGTGTACTGCCAAATCATACCATTAGACACCATATTTTGCCGCCCTGTTTTTTCCCCGCAAACTAATCACGTGTTTGAGCCATTAGTTTACGTGAATGTCACACACGGAGCACTAGTTCCTGTTTATTTAACTCTCTGTCGGGAGATGGCTGTTAGTAAATTTGAAAAACCATTATTCACATGAATTCAGATATCCCGTTTTTTCTTCTGCATCTCCTTCTCACATACTTCAATGTTCTATTCCCGCGAAAATCTGAAAATTCACATATCTTCTGCAGGAAAACTCTACATGACGATTTGATGCAATACTGATAATAGTTGATCAAATTACCGAGTGTTTCAGGTGTTCAAGAGCTGGACAAGTTAGAATCCACATGGTTTCATTTTGGATAACAATCTCCTCAGAACAACTTAGCAACAGGAAAAACCCTGATTTCAGTTTCAAGACGACATTTACGCACGCACGCACGTACACACACACACTTGTACTGAGAAGTAGTTCACTTGTATACATGTTGCGAGAAAGGTAATCTTGTTGAGCCATGTTGATGCAAATTTTAGTGTCATTTCTGACTCAAAAGGAAACAGGCGAACGTCGATCTAAACACATGATTTTAGACAACTCTCACTAATCATGAAAATCGATGAGTTAAAGACATTTTTTCTTACGACGTTTGGTTATAATAAATCGATGGAGTCGACATAAGCTGTTTTTCATCTTGTATTATCGACACATAAAACAGGAAGATTTACTGATTTTTCGAGAATTCGAGATTTTTACTGTCGGACCTGTGAATGTCTTCAGTTATGGGTATAAACCGCGTATGCTGGCTGGGGGTTCATTGTATCAGAAGTCGGCCACCGAGACAACAAACAATTGGGGAAAACCGATACATCGTCAGCTAGCGATACGGTCGTAAAATATGATGGTCATAAACGATCCGCTCGGTTAAGTAGATAGGTTTCATTTGCCAGGTTGGGGATTTCGAGATCAGTCAATTCGGTGGTGTAACACTTTAATGGATATGAGAGCTTGGTGGGGCTATACCATTTTCGTTCATTTTTCACAACGATCTTTAGTGTTTCTTTTTGTTTCTTGCGATTATCTCTTTTCTCGACTATTTCTCACTACTGTAACAAGAAAGTGATTCGATAATCCGCTTTATCCCCGTATTCTTTTGAGTTATTTGGAGTTAGTTAAGTTGTCCGATAAACATTTGTGGAAAATTATATAAGAAGATACAGACTGGTGAACGTCTTGGACGACTGGATAAACCACACTCACAGTAACATCCCCACTATCGTATAGTTCAGATCCACCCCATACTTTTATCAGGCTTTTGGGAGTAAATAGCTCAAGTCCGACCCAAGGGATTCGTGGGCTTCCTTGAAGTACTGTTTGATTAGCTTGTTTAAAATTCGCTCCAAGTGTAAGTTTAAATAACAGCGATATCATCAGATGACTTTAAGCAAAGGCGTACATTTCTGAGGTGTTTCCTGGCTTACAAGCCACCTGGCCACCCGGTTAACTTCGAGGTAGTGTACAACCTTCAGTGTCATTGCTGGCACGTCATTGTCCATTGGGCTGCATTTGGTTCATGTTTGAATGCTTGTGATCAAAACTCTCTAAATTGATTTCATCCCTTTTAATCATGCTAGACATTCTCAAACGTTCTCAAACGAGGATCTGTGTGTGCATTGATCTTCTCCAAAATTCAGCTGTTTTATCAGAATCGGTGGAATTTAAAATTCTCCCAACTTATGAATATTAATGTATTCACATAGTTGATACAGGCCATCGAGCACAACACGACGATGTACTCAAGATGACCCAAAACGTCTGTCACATCCAGAACAAGACTGATGTATATTGTAAATAACAGTGTAATCAGAACCGAATATCGATTTTCGTGAGCATAGGCATTTTGAACACCTTTTTCAATTGTATTGTCAAAATCGCTTGAAACTTCAACAAGCGTGAACCACTTGATATGGACCAGAGCGGCTGTCATTCTCGCCGTTAACCAGAGCTCGGTTACCTGTAACGCACGTGATAGTGCAGCACTTATACTCACCCAAAAGGAAGTTGATTATGTATAAAAGGGTTGTTTTCAAAGATGAATCCATGGTCAATGCAAAGACCCGAGGAGGATTCAAACTGCGACAATCCGGTACATTTAACGGAAAAGTTGGTCGTACATTTTTGGATTCTACAACCACTGATAAAGTGCTGGACAGCTTTTTCGATCTTGTTGGATCTAACCAGAACCACGACCATCGTATCGACCAGCCGCAAATGGCTAACCAATTTGTGAACATAAAACATTGTAACGTAACAATTAAAGAAAACAGATCAATTGTTCTCATACAACCACGTCGACCGCAGCTTCGTGATCCAGTGGTCAGGTGACTGGACCATCAGTTTCACGTTTAATAGTGGGTTGTTGGCTTGGAATGTTATTTCTCTAAATCTTTGGAGAACAGCCGGTAATGAAAACAACGTTCAACTTACCATATTCCCAGTTCCGTATATGTGATAATGTCATAAGCCACGCATAACAGCATATACATATGTATATACATATATATACACTAAGGAGTAACCCGATATTCGGTTGTCAAGATGCAAACGACATTCATAAATGATTGTATCTTTCAGGTTCTATTGGCTTCTTTTGTTAAGAAGCTTCTAAGAACCCGAGTTGCATTCGTTGGTATGAGCCTATCCACAGTGCACACCTTTACCACTACAGTGGTTCTAACGCACATACACCCTCTCGGAAGACACTCGCGCCACTGAGCACAAGGTATGTACGATCAACGCTACTTCGTAGTTGCATTCGGTAAGGGATGCGATTATCTACTATCGAAACGGCTAGCAGCATGTCCTAGGATCTGTACAAGAGAAGTTAGTCAAAATCTTAGCTCACCATGGTTGTAACGGATGAGCAGAGATCAACTTAAGTACATGTAAAGCCAATAATCCTCCGCAAGCTCACGGGCCGAACAAAACATACGGAAAATGAATGGACGTATTCGGTTACCGAGGGCAACCTCTGCATTCAGTCAGGTTGGCACGGCCAACCCACTGCGCATACATCCTAAACGCGGAAAACACCCAGCGATATCTACGTGGTTGTTTATCAACAAAGTCACAAAGTGCAGGGGTTTCGGCGCTCTTTCAACTGCCTACAGTAAAAGTGACTGCCAAACCTGATAAAACTTGACAAACGGTTGGAATGCGAAGGATATGAAAGGGAGGAAATTATGTTAAACTTTAGATGAAGGTGAACGTGATACCAGAAGCAGCTCGTTCTCCACCTTTTGCTTCAAACGTACTGTCTAATGCACAAGCTGATATTCTGAATTTATGCGAAGCGACAACATATTCCAATGCTTACTTTTGCCAACCAATTACATCTTTATATGAGCACAACCTATTGGAGGTAAAACAAACGTACTCTGTCCAACCCGAAAAAGATTGCTCGTCAACCGATATTCGTTCAGCCGAAGCACAGAGGTGGTTAGTTGGTGTAAGGTTGAACTTATTCGTAATGTAGGAACTGGCATTGAAAAGCAGAAAAAATCTTTAAAAAATGTGCTTCCATGCAAACCCTCGTTAACACGAACAGCACAACCCAACCTTCCTCAATTCTTCCTAATCGACTTACCTGCATCGAAGTGGAAATCGATTCTCTCTCAGACAGAATTTCTGCCAAATTTCTTGTCCCCAGCACATTGCGCAAAGTGGTCGCAGCTAACAGACGGGTTGAGCGATCAGCGTCTTCAACGTTCGTGATTGCAACGACCGGATTGTAGATCCGGTAATACACGACAGCATCCACTGCAACGGTGACTGAGTCTTTGGTCAAAACCTGGGCATCGAAGAACAAGAATACGGAACCGGCTTAATAACCACAATCTGCGAAACGGTTTTAAAATCAGGGCATTAATACCCATTAGAAACTAGGGGCAGGACAACCGTCTATTAACTGCTACTGTGGTTAATTTCCTACTCAAGGTTATTGCCCGTTACTTCTCACATACAGCGAGTGTTGATTACACCATAGACTCACATGGTACAATTTGTTAGCGTCGTAAGCTGACCAATCGAAACATTACCAACACAAACGCGGCCAAAGTAGTTCTCAGTTTTCACACTACCAAAATGCAAACGCCCACCATCAAGGACCGCCTACCTCTCCCCCTCATGTCGCACTGCGTGTACCAATATTCGTGTGGGTGCAGTTCCACCTACATTGGAGTGACGGAGAAGCAGCTGCAAGTCAGGATGGCAGAGCATTTGCCCAAGTGGGTGTGCAACCGCAACATCCAACCCGCTGGAAACCGTGCGATTGAGGCCAAAGGTCATTCACACAAGGCATCGGCTTCGTCCATTGCGCGTCATTTGCTCGAGACAAATCACGAGACTGGCAATCCATCGGCATTCTCAGTCATTTTCGCGCACCGGAATAAACGTTTGCTTCACTTCGCCGAGGCAATTGCTATTAAACGCCTGAAGCCGCCATTGTGTGTGCAAAAGGAACTGTTCATTAAATTAGCACTACCTTGGTAGTGCTAGTTAATTTATTCTTTTCCTTAGACCTGGACCGAACGCTCTCCGTAAGTCACAATTTCATGTATATTTTGTAATTTTCATTTCTGCCGTGTGTACTTGATAAGATGCAGCGAAATCAGTTTGAACAATGATCGTGCAATATACCACTACTAGCTTGTCTTTTCAAGTTCATTTCGGGGAAAGCTTGTTTCAGTCACAAACAGTAGAATTCGGATAGGCACGTGCCGATCCACCCTATCCCCCTAAAAGCCTGCGGGGCTTGTTTGGCCTTTGGTAACATTCACTGACTGGATGTGGAAGCAGCACTCGTCCCGCTTATAGGCTAGGCACAAAGTCGGTGGCGGAAGATTCGCTTACTGAATAATTACTGACTAAATGACGAGATAGCGGACGCCTAAGGAACAATAGTCATGCGCTAAAAACGAGGGGACAGGTTAAGTTGTGTGGGACAACCAGTAATTATGTTCAGGACGTCTTTGAAATAAATTTGAATAAATCACCTGCTGATCGTCACAAAATAGGCACGCGTAACCAAAATTTTGGGTCCAGAAGTTTTACAGAAATTCTAACCGGTAGGCTCTTCCAAAATTAGACCTTCTGAACGACCTGGGGTAACGAACGATCCGAACACAACGGTGTAACCACAGTCATGGTATATGGCACGGGGTATATGTGTATTTCAGGTTAGCTGTTGACCATCCGCGAAGGTTTAGGTCGCTAAAAATCATTCACGACATACGAGGCAAAGCGATCTCAGCTAACCAATTACGAACCAGAACGACGTTGATAAATGCGTGTACTGATCACATTGGGCTGAGTTTATGGCATAGTGTGCTCCCTGCTACAGTTGAGTTGTTCCTATTTAAACGGAAACGGATGTCCGTTTCTGGTCATGCAAACCTTAAAGGATTCTTCGAGGTTTCTCAGAAACCAATTAGTGTCAAGACATACTGACATAAATTAGATATGGCAAAATCATGAGCATATAAGAACGGAAAATTGTTGCACCCCACTTATTGTTTTTGTAACACAGCTACAAAACATAATGTTGTCTCTCACAGGGTGGTGCGGTAAAACCAGAAACATGGCATCAAGTGACCCAGTTTTCATAGGATAGCTGTTGGTTTTCAGGCCATCGGTTATTAATGCGGGTTTCTATTTTTAATCAGTTGGTGGAAGAAATCTGATGAGATAGTACACTCTGCTAAACAGCTGCTATATTTTTAGCTTGTCCATTGGCATCTATTCATGCATGCTGATTTTCAGTCGCAAGTTGTCTTTCAACTGTTCAGGTGTTTGGTAACACCCGAGCGCTATCTTCTGTGGACCACGGTAGCGGAAATACTCAGAGGTCTGGAGCCAACATATATGATCGAGGAAGCGTGTTTATCACCGCAACAGCTGATATGGCTCTGGTTATTGCAATTTGGTCAGGAGGCCTTATTTTGGATAAATCTTCCAGCTGGCATCCTGGTGAAGTGGTCCAGATTTCGTATATTCATTTCGGGTGGCTAACTATGGAACAATTGGTATGTGAGATTTCCGGTGAAATAATAAAACCGACTGTCCACCGACTGTGAACTCGAAAACAAACCATCTCCTAAGAACTCAAATTAAAGGGCTTTCCAAAACAGGCCTCATATCGAGTCTGGATAGCGAATGGACCCAGCACGTTGCTCATTCACTGCGCCTTCAGACTAGGCAAGCCTCTCACCATCAAATGAGTCAGACTCTTGAGCCATTGGCTTCTTGTAGGATCACCCAAGAAAACCCTATATCCTGTTGTCTCGCAGGTTAGACTTTTGAGTCAGAGACTCGGGACGAGGTCCCTCAGGTCAACTCTCCTCCAAGGCATAAACGACTGGGAAGTATCTAAAGTTATCGTTCTTTCGACAGTGACACTATTCACCTAACACAATTTCCTCCTACTATTTTACTACCACTGTCTTCTGCCTTCCATGTGCCTTCGGGCAACAATTGTTTTCTGAGGCCAAGACAACTGGTAAACACTAGTGCTTTCAATGTCCGCACTCTCCGACAAGTCGGTCAGCAAGCTGCTCTGGCTAGTACTCTTTCAAGTCTGGAGCTTGATGTGTGCTATGTGTCAGAAAGGCGATTCTGCAATATTAGCACCGTTATTCACTTGAGCTCACCTCTAAATAACTGTCGACGTAAGCGCTTCCCTCTCAGGGTTTCTGATGATGCCAAAGCTGAATCTCGTGGTCGAGCAGTAGAGGGAATCGCACTGAGTTCCAGAGCAGAGCGATGCTCGCTCAACTGGATCCAAGTGAACAGTCGCTTGTGCGCTGTCAGACTTAATAAATTGGTTAAAGTCTATCAACGCAAATCAGAAATGTGTTGTGTATTCATTATATCGACGTACGCTCCAACAGACGGCAGTTTGGATGCTGCTAGAAATGCACTCTATGAAGCCCTCGTTAATCTTCTGAGGCAAATCAAACACTCAGACACAATCATACTATTGGGCGATTTTAATAATCAGCTTGGTCGTCTTTTTCCGAATGAGAATCTGGTGGGAGGTATGTTTGGTGTCTGGGCAAAACGTAATGATAATGGCGAAAGACTGTTGCAGGTATGCGCATTCCACGGTCTCTATATTTTGAGCACCGCATTCTAACACAAGAAGAAGCACTGTGTTACTTGAAGACATCCGTGTGCTTCTCAGCCGTGGACACAGTTGGATCATACAGTAGTCAGTTACAGATGGCGCCACTCCGTTAAGGACTGTCGTGCCTTTTGGAGCAACCACCTGAACTCAGATCATGCTGTTGTGCGTGCCCGTTTTGTTTTGTCATTTGCCCAGAGGACATACGCTCGTAAATGCAAGGTGCTTAACTGGCATTCGAGCGATGAGGATGTAAAGAACGCTCACCAAAAGGCGTTGGTGAACAAGTTGCCCAGTTCGAGTCAGATGAGTGATCCTAACGATCACCGAAAACAAATCGCCGAGGCTATTAACGTATGCTGTGAACAGGCATGTTCCGAGGGAGCTGTTTAGTTTCGACGGAACTAGATTTCCGTCACGTCGATAAACCTCATGAACAAGTGTCGATAGATCCCACCTGGTTCTGAATAGGATGACGACCGTCGAGAACTTAAACGCAAGTTGACTAAAAGCTTGTGCAAAGACCGTAAACGCTAATTGGTCGAACAATCGAGAGGGATGGAGAAAGTCTTCCTATCGGGGAATAGTAGAACGCTTTTGTCCCTGATCCGTGGTCGTACTGGCCGCCGAGTTGGTGTAAGTGGGACCATATGTGAAAAAGATGATTCAGTTATCACGAATCAATCGCACCGACTTGACAGATGGGCCGAACATTTTGAAGAGCAGTTCAGCTGGCCTGAACCAGATCATGTGGACGACGGGACGCGAATGGTCAGTTATTGCGTTCCAGACGGCCCTCCGTCGGAAGCAGAAGTGGTCGTGAAGCACAAGTTATTGAAGCGTAATAAGGCTCCTAGTCCAGACCTCCTCCCTCCTCTTTTCAAGGATGGTGGCGAGAGATTGATACCAGAACTGACGAACCTCCTGCAAACGATTTGGGAGACTGAAGAGGTACCTCGTGATTGGTGTCTATCAACAGTAATTCCCATCTTCAAGAAGAGTGCCCGAAGTCAGTGTGACAATCACAGAGGCATCAGTTTGGTGTCTATTGCGTCCAAATTATTTACTGAACTGATTTTACGTCGGCTCACTAAACCCCGAGAAAGTCAGACACGCGAAGAACAGGCAGGATTCCGACCAGGTCGAGGGTGCATTGGTCGTATTTTTACATTGCGACAGATCTTAGATCATCAGCACTGTTACAGACAGTCGACGGTTGTGTTCTTTTCGGATCTATGGGCTACCTCCGATTCAGTTGCTCGTAACATTCTCTGGAACTGTCTTCCACGCAAGGACGTACCAGGGCAATACGTGAATCTATTGAGATCACTGTATATCCACTTTGCAAGCACAGTGAGAGTTTATGAACAACTGTCTCGAGCGTTCATCACTTCTAGTGGTGTTCATCAGAGGTGTCGGACACAAGGTTCCTACGTAATACTAATCATCCGTTTGAGACTACTTGCGGCCAGCCGAAGCTGATGAGCCCCGGCGATCCTTTCACCCTGTTCATCGAACACAAAATTGAACCAAGCTTATAGTAACAGGGGCAACGTGTGAAACTGATTTTAAGACCCAGTTATATTCGGGGTGCGTATGCGGGTTGCTTCTCTCACCCAAGTCAAATCAGAATCCCGCAGCTTTCACCGCTTGTTGAAATACCCTGTTATATTTTGCACTTTACATGACAGTCGAATAAGAGGGTTTGTACCCAAATGTGTTTAAAAAAATACACAGTAGTCTATGGAAACCTTGATCACATGTATGCCTTTTCTTGTTCTTCTTGAATGGTATATATTTAACCACATTAATTTTAGGAAAGGCAAACATGGGCTTATACACGATAATCTACATAGGTAACCGGTTGTACACATCGCTTATTTTTATAGACTGTTGTCGAAGCCACCATGCTCCATGTCGCTAACGAGCCAGCCGATTAGTCAAATTCTCCCCACCCATTTATGACTCTTTCCTTAAACCCCACATTCAGAGTTGATGAACACAACGACATTTCTAACTCATTCCACAAAATCTCCAGTTGGTGACGATGCATAGAGCGGGGAATAAACTTATTGGAACCTAACTGTTTCGCAGTAGGATTGGCTGTCGAACTACTCGCTCGAAAGAAATCTTCCTCCTGGTGTCTCCAGCCAGCTGCGCTTTATATTCAACGGTGGGTTTGCAATGCCATCATCCACGAAAGCGTACTACTCATAAACTCGCAAATGTGCTCAGGTGCATGAGCGCGCACGTTATTATCATACGGAAATTATGTGCTCAGTAAAGTAAATTTGAATGGACATTCTTGCTGAGGTAGTTGTTTCACTGGCAACTGGTTATTTGTGGCAACAGCCCAATTATGAATTGGCGAACATGTAAACATAGCTGATACTGTGCGTTACAGTAATACGGAGTCCACGAACCCGACGGAACAACCATTGGCCGGACAGGCTTTATGCATCCTCTACGTCAGTCATTGCACACCGGTCAGGGAACACTGGGGCAGAGTTTCGAACTGAGGGGATTATGTAAATAGTAACTCATTTGCGATTTGACTATGCTGGTTACCTCGGACACAGTGGACTCCATAAGGCACTGCTGGAATTAAGAGGGATAATAGATCGTGATATTTCGAGGCCATTTTTTTCCGACTGTGTAACTTATGTGTACAGGTTTGCTAGGCATCTGACTTATGTTTGTGTCTCAAGTCTGTTGATGTACAAAGCTCACGTGCCTAAACCATTTGGAGCTAATGACTCTGTGCTTTTTTTAAAGGAAAATTCACCCGCAACCATCAAAGAATGCGCACCGAAATTTTGGAAGTGTACTACTTCTGCTCCGTTTTTAAGTCGTCCAGCCATCGCAAAGTAAGTCACTGTAACATAAGCGACATAAGAAGTTTCTGCGCTGACTACTTAGATACTTTCGACTTCAGTGCTGTATTTAGTTGAGGAGTAATCAATAAATCAATTAAATCTTTTCAAGACAAAGTCTTCTACCTTCCTGATTATGGAACTGTGTAACACGAAACGTGGTTCCCCAATAAGTTGTTTACACCCGTTTTAGATCCGTTCAGACGTCTGTCGTTCAATCCCTCAGTACAACACGTTGGTCAAGACCACTGTCTTTCATTCTGTCATTCCACAGACTGCATTCCGCGTTGTTTGGTTGAAGTCACAATAATTAAATGCTAGGCACTGGCATTGGGTATATGAGCTCCGCTTATTCAACCACGTTCAATATTTATTCCAGGAAGAAATAAAGTTCTGCTGAGCAGGCCTTGCTTCGTATGTTTAATATATGTTGTTGTTTGTGATTGTGTTGAATTGTAAGAGGAACTTACGTTCGAAGGTTTGTTTCTTGTGATTGCACAGTTTCGCAAGAATAGTTCAAATTGCGAAATTTCCGGGATACCGTGAAATTGTGGTGATCATCGAATCATTTCTCACACTGTATGAATAGCCGAACAAACGGTCTGGCTGACCAGTAAACAAGTTCCAAGACACAACGAACAGCACTTTTAGGAATGTTTGGTGTACAATCGCAAATTACCCATATGGTGACTGCGCCCATCAGTGCCAGCTGAGGCTGAAAGCATCTATTGTGTGGTAACTTCGTTATGTAAAAAAACGTTGGTTGTAGACCAAATATTCCGGACATGCCTTAGTTACTAGTGACGCGGGCAACTACAAATTGAACCCCGTTCACAGGTAGCCACAGTTGTTACGTTCAGTAACAATTGGCAGCAAATCCCTTTTGAAATGAAGCATTAGGCACAAGTCAGAACTTGTCAGCAGCGTATGTACACGACACATCAACATTTGGATTCCAGTCCATGTTTGCATGAGAAAATCGCGTTGATCACCAAACCAGTGATCTTACATTAGCCATGACAGAAATTTCATATCGTTTGTGAGTAACGTTTATCTTACTTGTTCGTCTCGAAAGGAGACACGGTAACGTTCTTGATCACCCCAGCCACAATTAAGACTTCTCGGTCGAACAAAAGTGGTAGAAATGATTGAGCTTACAGAACAGTGTTTTGGGCGTTGATAGGTAGTCAGTGTAACAGTTTATATGACATTAACCATTTTTCAAAATGGGTTAGCTGAAAAGTCTGTCCGAAGATGAGACCCCCGATTAATCTTAAGTTGCCTACAGGTCACCTATATAGGTTCCGTTATACTTTCCCAAAATACAAACTGCATACATAATTGGCACAAGTATGACCTTGTTTAGATGACCCTAACCTAAATTAATCTTAACCTCCACAGCTTTCTGAACATACTTCCGTTAACAATAACATTTACATATGTTCTGGTTTCACACTTGTTTGGAAACGTAGCAGCGTGTCATCAACTAACCGTTGGAATTACTGCCATGGTGACCAGTGGTAAATTAGGTCTAAGAAACCGGTAAAACTTTCGCAAGTGACAGGTGAACTGTACATTCCTAGTAGAAAAGTACGTTCTATAGAAAACGGAAAAATTGGATCCAAGAAGAAACCGAGGACATCGGAGAGACGTATGTTCATATGGTCCATCACTCGGCCCTAATGACCGTTGCCATGGTAGAACTGAACTAACAAGGTTCTGCTTTGATGGCCAGTGTTTCTCACTTTCTCTGTTATGCAACTGGTAGCATGAAGAAACGTTAATTGGTTTTCAAATCGTGCGCCTTAGTATCTCTTTCGTTCGCTGTATACATGTTCTGCCCTGAGAACACGATGGTTTATCGTTTGGCATATTCAAGACATTCACATCAGAGTACACGCACTTTTTATCTCGCACTTGAGTTATCTAGAAGCTTTTTCACTCCGTTATCGACTTTTAAGCCTGTCAACACTTTGTCACCGATTTTGAGCCGTTTTGTATCATTTGTGCCTAGATTAGCTAACCAGTAGGCCGTCAAGAGACGGGAACACTTATGCATCGCGATTACCTTATACTTAGAGCTGACTGGCCGAAGCGCGTACGCTTAATGCGACGTTTTGGCGCCTCAGCAAATCATATGGACACATACATGCCAGTGTGCTCTCGCGGCGAACAAGCCTGTCCGGATCCATACGGCAATACCAACGGCTGACGGGATGTTAGTACATCTCTGGTGGTAACATTGTTTGTTGATACATTGTAGATATGGGAAACCTCGTCTATGTGATACTCACAGGTTACCAGTAACTAGAGATAACTAAGACAACTACCACATGTTTAAATTGACTAAAAGTTACGTTAAATTATAGGTAAAGGTTAGAAATGAACATAAAAAACCAAATTACGGCAAAAAACAACCTGTAAATAGACCTCTCATCTTGTTTTACTTCACCATTCTACCTTAAGGTTCTCTGACGAACTAGGTTCTGCAACAATATGCTTTACCGGATAACACATACCGCCACTAACACAGATACACACCATTAGCAAAAATATGACCTATCGGACAGGTTGAAATGGCTTTGAAACGTTCACAGGCACTTCGTTCAACCTGTAGATTCAACATCAAATTATCCAGTCTTAATACAATAGCCGAATCACATCGATACTGTAACATCTGTTCATTATCAAACGACTTTCACTTGATAAACGACCCCCAAACGACGAAATACAGAGGAATATAATGTGAACTTATACGGGTTACGTCGATGACAGCAACGGTATCAGGCAACTCGTTCAACCTGTCATCCAGTCTTCACTGCATCTCAAATTATATGAATCAATCAATCAATCAACCTGTGAACAATTGCACGCAACTGAGGTGAATGGGAATCACATCATCAGCGTTCAATGACACAGATAAGATTGTTATAAATAGTTGATTGCATCTAAGCATGTTAAACTGGATTCATTCTGTTTATTTGGAAAAAGGGACTCTGAGTGAAAGACTATGAATAAATAAGTTTACACCTTTCAAAATATAACATTATATACGAACCGATAAACTGGAGAAGCTGAATAGTAAAGGTCAACAGGGTTCCTTCTCGTAAGTTATAATCTCATGAATAGTTTTAGTTAGCGAAACTTCTGACGACCAGCACGAGAAAGGCCTACGTCCTGATGCATACAACTGAGCCTCAAAATTTAATCAGCCGTTATCATCGTCTTACGGAAACCACTGTAGCAGTCGAGTGAAAGATCCCTATTAAATTGTGTGTCCGCACGCCTTAAGGACATACGCGTGACCAATCCATTTCAATCCATCATCCAACGATACAGAATGTACTCTGTGCGTTTATGGACTCATCTCGCGTGAACCTATTGTAGAGGCAACATTGTCACCAAACGAGCAAAAGGTACATATAATTGATGACAGAGGATGAAGAGGATGGGTTTGGACTAAGCATTCGGATAGCCGGTTAACAGTAAAAAAAGACTTGACTTGGATAGTGGCATACCTTTTTTCAAACAGCTTATTTCCCAAAGAATGTGACTGTAACAACAATAAGCCATACATCAGGTGATAGTCTGCGGAGTAAAATCCTATCCATTCTGATCGTATACGAACAAGTAATCAACCTGGAACAACCGTACAATCATGGGCAGGGCAGAAATTGCAGATTAGCAAATTAGGCGAACAGATAGAGATGTTGTTCAGTTGTACGCATTGCAGCAAGTATAACATTAGTTGCTGCACAACTACAAACGGACGTTACTTGCTTATGGTACATCCTACTGTTCGAACAAACACTAATGTGACTGTAGTATGAGCTAAAACAAAAGGACATATCGGCCATATCGACTTTTTAAGTTCAGTTATGTGAAAGTGAAACCCAACTCTATCCCTAACAAGAGTATCCCTCTGTACTATCTACCTCTCCTGTTTCTGCCCGTTAACTGGACCTTGAATCAGACATTCTTGGTTTATCGTGTTAGTTCGATGGTTGCGCAAATAGTCAGTTGCCTATTGTTGTATTTTGCTTGAGTGATGCATGCATCACCTTTTTGAAACTCCGCTCGTTCTCGTTGTTTTTCAACTTCTTCACTGCTCGGAAGAACTCTGCTGGGTACGAATGTCATATTA
Source organism: Paragonimus heterotremus (assembly GCA_013368495.1). NCBI lineage: Eukaryota > Metazoa > Platyhelminthes > Trematoda > Plagiorchiida > Troglotrematidae > Paragonimus > Paragonimus heterotremus. The sequence goes on from LUCH01001787.1 coordinate 106,584, forward strand.
TATGATTACAATTCATCATTACCCTGTTCGGCACCATTTCGTAATCCCCTTCCTGGAAACGATCCGTCTATCAGAAATGCTGGGTCTACCTATTGATTTACTTTGACAAGTAATTCAGCAGTGCTCCAGTCTTGTTCTCATTATGTGGGATATGTTGGTTTATCGCTGCGCGTTGCGCAACGTCATTTTTAGAAGTACGTATTCCAAAAGTGGTGTAGGCACAAATCATGATGCCTCATTTATCTACTGATGTTGATAGATGATAAACAGTTTAATACACAGAGTGAAACTACACGAAGCTTCCTCTGTGGTTGTTATAAACAAGAACAGAAACGCGCTGACTAGATTATTAAGGCTTTACTTATTAGACATCATAATCTGTCATCGACTGCCTGAGCACAATTTGTTCTGGAACTCCGTCTACCACAATAGTGTCTATTCCCGAATGCTAGTCCCTCGCATGTCGTGACGTCCATCTGGCTAATCCCCTAATCCGCGACTTCCGCTATGTATTTGTGTCTACCCCACATTCTGTTAGTCTTTACCTATCACATTGAAAAGCCCATTCAATAAATTTCCGAATCAAACGAGAAAACGAGGATTTATACTAATATCACTAATGCACCTGATTGCTGACTTCGCATACGGACATAATGCAGACTGGTCGCCTTTGAGCGTAAGTATTGTAGATTCGTTTTTTCGTTCGCCGTGTTTGGTTCAGAAGCATACTTTTGTTTGGATTGGAATTAGACACCCTGCCGTCGTGCTTGTGAGGCAGACTGGTATAACACTATTCGAATGATCTCCCAGTTAGCATGACCAAATGATTCTCCACGAAAATATAGACACAACTATCGGTAAGAATTATTTAATCTGACCAGTTATCTCAAACTCACAGCTGTCCTATCACGTCTTGATGATAAATTCACAATCTGGCTTTCAGTCGGATCAAAGTAGTCTCTCTACACTTGCTGATTGAGCTTCACGATTAGTGATGTGCACTACACTTATTGACCTAAAACCAGGACCTATTGCTTACGGTTTATCCGTCTAGTTTAGCCTTCACAAAATCAGCAAACGAGTGATCAACGCAGACGATGCAACCTCAGAAAATAGAAGGTCCACTTGTAATGGTTTGTGTTCAGCGCTGATATCAGAGATTTCTTAAGACAAATAGGTTGGAGGATGTTCGCAATAATAGGAAATACCGAGTCATGTCGTTTTCTTAACTCCACCAACAGGTACTTGACATTTCAAAACTCGATGCACATTTAGCCCATACGGATTTATGCTCAACCTACCGATCAGAAGACATTCACCTACCTGTAATGCCAACTGTCTCTTTAACAAAATACTAACATTCATAAAAATTTTAATAGTACTGATTGAAAAACTAAGCCTAGGCTCACGTTACCAGCAAGTCGGTTGTTCTTTACCCGGAGTCTACGTCCCAACACCCATCCACAGTACCATCCACCTAATAAATATATTAAGCGTGAGGTCAATGGCGCAGTGGTAAACACGGTTGCCTCATGAACTGAATGTCCGTGGTTCAAGTCCCGGCAGTGGCGATGATATGCACTACTGACG
>LUCH01001788.1:0-13048 GCA_013368495.1 Paragonimus heterotremus
ACATGAATGATACCATTGGAATTCGTGTTACTTAGTGAGCATTAAGGCATGGTGCACAACATTAACCGGTAATCGGTCATCTGTCATGCTTTTCAAGATATTTGGGACAACAGGCAATTTGATTATACCAGCATTCCGTATTGCCTCTTCAGTACCGAATAACAATAATCAGCGGCATATGTATGACACTATTGGGATGGGGGTGAAGAAATAAAATAACAAGTTAGGTGGAGAACAGCCATCCAGAACTATTAGGTCCATGGGAGTCTAAGGCTTACATATAATTGTTTTTGTACACACAGTGCTGGTGATGAATCACTGAAAACAAGCTTGTTCATTACACTTTCCTCTAAGGAGACATGCTTGTAAGTTCAACACAAACCAGTTCAGTTCAGTGATATTGTTTATACAATTCGAGTTGCGAATTGTCAACCTTTTAATTGCGCACATTTTCCGGAACTGAGGGACAATTAAATAACTGAGCCTGAGTCACAAAAATTAGTAATCATCATAAACCTCATAGAACCGTTAATGAACCGCCTAAATCAGTATCATTTTAACAGAATTATTGACCTGTCGATTCCAAAGGTCAGTCCACAGGAACGATAGGATTCCTGTGTCCATCCGTATTTAGATGAACACATTAATTCTTCAGATGGCTCATCGCTAAACTAATTTTGAGTAAATTATGTTGCAGATGTTGCCGTCTGGTGGCCAACCGGTTTCTTGAGGGAATCGAAAGTTTGATCGCCTCCGCGTATAAAAGATAGTCCAACTAACCCTTAAGAGTTTGTAAAGTGAAATATCGTGAAGAAAGTTGAACACATTTCAATGCATTGTTCAAAACTTATCCACGAAGTATCCAGTTATCGTAGAGTTTTCTGACCGGGTCCATCGTTCCTTGTTTCATGATGTTCGTGCTGAAACTAACACCATCATTCTTACCACACACATACACTTTCCTCTTTGTTTTGTCCCTTTGAACAGAATTAGTCTGGGAGAGGTTAGAACCGACATTTTGGTTGCTACGGGTCAGTCAGCTATTCTTGATTTATTGTGGCCATAGACACACCACACTACCTAATTAACGCGGTGGGTTCTACTAACATCATCAGAGTGTTGACAAATCAGAGGTAATCGTGGTCTATTTTGGTGTATCATCGGAATCTACGTTCGCACAGGATAGAACAAATCTTCTTCATGTTTGAGCACAGGTTAGCTTCTGCTAATATTGGCAAAGTCAGACTGTCAGTATACTCGACGTGAGGGTTATTTGGTGGGGACCTCATCATATTTTTTAGCTCATTCCATCACCTTGTTTGTACCGTGAATCAGTTAAGGATCGTGCTGTTAAAATGCACTAATTGTTTAGGCAAGCCGTCAGATTTAGGCAATTTAGCAAATGTTTTTATGAGTGATTGTCAATAATCTCGAGAGAAGTAATTTTCCGGTTACTTCTGATTGATAATCGCACAAGTGGGGGCTGTGTTTGTTTTTTCAACTTATCAGTGCGTTTACGGTTGATAGTACAAACATACCTTTAGTGAGTTATCAGGGATTGGAAGTTGTTCGGCGTGCAAAATCCTGATCACACTAGGGAAAATATAGGCACATCGCTGCTGTTGTCACATCAGATTTTGAGAAAACTTTGTAGGCTGTCGTTTAGTTATCTCTCTAGAAAAATTAAATAGCCGGATGCTACAAACATGAGTACAGAGGGTTTTTGTCGCCATTTTTTGAATTGAAAGTATTACACAGAAATATATATTAAACTTCCCAGTCTCTCTAGCAGATACTTACCGGATTTTCGAAACATAAATGTATTTCTAACTAATTATCCCTATATTCACTTCAGTCAATTTTCACAATAAATGTTGGGGGTTAGATGACATTTTGTGACACTGTAACCTTTTGCAATGTATTTTTTGAAACATGCCATAATTATTTTTTAAGAGTATTGAGCGTTTTTGCCACCTAGGGCATCCGAAAATTTTCTTAAGAGAAATAGTATTTTACAACAGAACCAAACTTATGATTAGATGTATGGACATACGGCAAGCACCTTGAAACTCCGAGGAGTTTTCAACTCAAATTGGTTTTTATCATTATACTTTTTATTGTGATTGCAGATAGCCGAAGCCAAAGCATGGACAGGATTGACGAAATTGAAGACAGAACATCAGGCTTGGCTTACAGAGACTGGACAAGATGAAAAAGCTGCAGAACTAAGACAGAAAGAGGGTGATCTTGTGTCTGCAGTGACTCTTTATCTTCGAGCTCGTGTACCCGGTAAAGCAGCTCGTCTGGCATTGAGTGAACCACAGCTAGCTGCCGATAGAAGTCTTATGGAGCGAATCATACAGGTAATTCATCTCATGCTTTAGACGGTAGGTAAAAACACGTTGTCATATTGAATGGTTTATTAGTTACCGGATTTCATAAAAGTCATACTGGAAGCATAAGGATTAGCTAGTACATGTGGTTTAGTCAACTCAAGTCCTTAGTTAGTTTAGTGTGCTTCAGATTATGAATAGTCAGCCTACATCTGTAACAGGTAGACTGTAAATGGTGTGCCTGATGTAATTAATGCTGTGGTAAGGATTGGTTTATCTGGACGGTCATTTTTAGTGAAGTAAAATTACGTGTTCACTTTTGTGATTAATTCTCAACACACGGATTTGGCTTTGATGTACAAACTGAGCAGGATGGGGAGTTGTGAGAAGACAATAAGATCTGTTGTAAACAAACACAATTTGTCTGGTTTTCACTGAGAACGTAGAGACATTCAGAATACCCTGAACGATGAGGATAATTCGACCAGGTTTACCCAATTCTCTTTTCTTCAAACTCATCAACTAACAGAAGTTGTTCAGCTTGAAGTAAACGTGGAATACTTCCGATTCCACTAGTGACTCGTGTGGATCAATACTGCCATTCTCATCCTAGTGATAACAAGATATGACCTCCTCAATTGCGGTTGCATTCGACCATGTATGATTTCTTTGAATAATTGCCTGGCAATAAATCGCCTGAATTCGTGGAGATTATTTGTTCATTTACGGAAAGATTCTTGTCTGCTACGTTTGTTTTGGAGTGGAGACTTGAGGTAGAGGCACACTGTTCGTTTTTGTTATCTATGCTCTTCTTCACTGGGCTGCCGTTTAGATTTCTAACAAAGCGAACAGTAAGTAGCAAGTTTTACTTATCTGCTAGTAGCACAGCCGTCTGATGAACGTTTAAGCTGTGTCCATTGTAAAATCTGCAAGTTTAGAGTTTGAATTAGACAACGGTACTGTAATTCCTACAGCACCAACCAAACTGTGTTCATCAAGTGTGCTTACTTGAAATGAGTCGGTGGTTTCGAATACCTGCAGTCACCCATTGCTATGAGTAAAGCTCTCATCTGTGTCTACTTCAGCATTCACGCCTTCGTAAGTTAGTTCACTCATTAGACTTCTGAAACTTTCCACTTACTACTTCAAATCATGGGACCGTGAACACGTACATAAATGTGCGATTTTTATCAAGCAGACCTATGATGGATAGCAATGGTGACGTAGTAATGAGAGACAACGAGGAGATTCCTGAAGACAGTTGTAGGTAACTTCCTATTGAGATGAAAGTGTAGTGATGGTAGGCAGCACACTTGTTGAAATGTCTCTAAGGTATCTCACTGAATTTGTTCAAAGTTTTGAATGGTTTACGAAAATACTGTTGTTTTAAATAAAGGAAATGGAAACTTATCCCGTTGAAAACACTCCTTCATTCATAGACGACCACTAACCTGCGTAGGTGGTATTGTGGTTCGAATCTATGTCCACTTCGAAATACTGGTGTTGTGAATATTCATGGTTCCATTTGGGCTGAAATACTGTCAAAACGCATAGACATGATTGGGATAATGACTGACTTCTAACGAAAATCTTTTGACTCAGAAGCCTGCGTCGTAAGGCGGGGTTGAGAGTCACCTGGAGCCTCTTAGAAAAAAATGAATGATCAAAATAAGAGGAAGCAAAAAACTGGATAGAATAAAATTGGGTAGAATTGCTGATGATTTTGTAGACGCAGGTACGTCATTTGACTGCGGCGCGTTGCAGGTTTGGACAGCGCTTTTAACATACATGCATAACATAGGCAATAGTAAGTGGTGCGAGATGGAGGCAAATTTCGGACGCCGGTTATAAAAGGCCGTAACAATTTAACGTGGTCTTATCAGGTGCTTTCCGCGCTAGGAAGTAGCATCTCTGGAACCAATAATGAGCTTGTGTTTTCTCGTGTTCTCCTCATCATACACCGAAATTTATAATTGTAGACCTAAGATCCTTACCATTATTCGCTTTTCTGTTGTATGAAACCAGATTGATCACAGTGTGAACTTCAAGCACGTTTATGAGTTTACATAGCTGAAGAGGGATTTTTGCTCATATGTTTATGTCTTCAATGCATGGTGACTCTCACGTATGTGCCAAACAAATGTGGTTCTGAACTCGTTCTGTCTAACTGATCTTTAGCACAAAGCTAAGGAATGTACCCCCAAGGTGTGGAAATCTCTGTTGTAATGAATTTCTGACATTTTGATGTCCTATTTTCAGAAAATAACTCTGCAGCTACTCACTTCTGTTTATTGAACGACAGTTTATCTCTGTATGATCCAGTGCGTTTAACATTTTGTAGGTGAGGATCATATCGCCTCTGTGATAAGCGTAGTACAATGACAATCGATCTGACATCGTTAATTCCTCTAAGTAGCATCCCTTTCTTAATCTCCAGAGCATTTTAGTTATCTTCCTTTATATGCTTTTGTTTTGAGTAAAAGGTGGCAACCTTTTGTTTTTGTTTGCATATGATGATGTTTTAAAGGCTGACAACAGTGGAGAAAGTCTCATAATGAAAAGGTTTTCAAATTATTACTAGAAAATTTGGTACCAGTTGTGTTTTTAGCCATGATTGCGAACGTAGGTTAGTAGTTAGTAGCATTTCCTGGTCAGATTTGCATAGGGAAACGGAAACCACAGGTTGTCAATCGGTTTCGTTCTACGAAGAAAGGAATGACAGTAGCAAAAGAAAGTAACTTTTACACCCCAAATAATTCGACTCCAGGGTCTAGTAGATAGGTGTCTAGGCTGTTTTTCCAAAGCTTATTCATGGTTCGTCTGTTCGAATCTCCGACGTGATACTCAAGCCCAACAAGGTCGAATCAGCAGTTCACCAGTTCGAAATCAACTTCGATTACAACACATCTAAAGGAAGACCGCACGAGGTGGTTCAAACATAGGTTATCACAACTAGTGCTATTCTCAATCGATTTTCCAATGCTAAATACGACGCCCAAACTGACTGACTTCATTCGTACAAAATTTAGTGCAGATATCTTACGGTCATTTATGCATTTTCTGGGATTATGGAAACGAATCTACTCTATTCAGTACTGCCTTGGTTAATCTACAATGAGTTAAAACCAAAATAGTGATTAGTTCCGCATTGTCTCGACCCTCTCGGATAGGCTTTGTCAAATGATTCAAATCAGGAAGTTTACCTTCTACAAGCTTCGTATGAAGCAGTTAAGTGGCACTTGTTTGTGTGTTTAACATGTGTTGTGTAGACAGGTTATCAATAGGGTGAATGGGATTATGGTTCATTTGAGGTCATAAACGGTTGAATTTCAACGTTAACCCTAGATTTCTAAAAACACTAGAAGTAGTTCTGATGATGAAGTGGCAACTACAAATAGCACCAATCGATGATGCAAACAGAGCCCGGGCACATTGCCAGGACTATTAAAAATAAAATAAGATCCCAGACAATTAACCTCAGCACCAAAGACAGGAATGCATTCAAAACTTTGCAGCCTGATCAGTCAATAGTTCTCACAAAGGTGAGTAAAAAAATCAAGTGGTCATCATGAACAAAAGAGATTATGAGCGCAAAGTGGATGACCATGTTTCAGATGGTTTTTCTGACCTATTACATTGGACGGATCATCCGGTAGCTTGAAGTACGTACGAAAGAACATGTAGGATGTACTAAGAAGCCTCTTAACAACGCTCAGCAACTCCGGAAGTTAGAACATGGTTCAGCACACACAGTCGTCAACCAACATCAGGTTGACTTCCACCATCTGACTCTCCTCAAAAGTGGTTTGCGTAACCATAGTAAACGTCTGCTTGCAGAAGCCTTGCCAATTGCCAATACACCACAAGCGTTGAACCGATCCGACGGCTCGGAACTGTCAGTAGTTTGGCATGATTTGTTGACTAGACAACAATGACTCAACCTAGGGAAGGTTTGCAGTATCCTCACCACCTACCCTATCCTACAGGCATGCAAACCATACGCACACATGTATTCATACACAAGGGCACAGTAACTGTCTACCTCTGTTCAACCCCAAGATCTTCACGTTGTGTCAAACACATCAACACTTGCCAGTTGACGGCCTCAAGCAAAGCCTGTACAAAGTAAATTTTCTGATTTAAATCGCTTGGTGAAGGCTCTCCGACAGGGTCGATGCATTTCGAAACTAATAACTCATTTTGGTTTCAACTCACTGTGGTTTAACCAAATAGTTAATAATAAGCATTAGTACAATGCACAGTATACTATCTCACAACTGTTCCGTTTACGGTTCGGAAGTAGAAACGAATGTACATTTCTGCTGAGTAGGAGAGGATTTTGGTTTTCATATAGATTGATCATCACCCACAATTGATCGTAGCTGTCGCATTCCCATAGACTTTCCAGTCGACTACTTTCGAAAAGAAGCACTAGACTCGAGTTTCGCTCTCATATGAGCTCGTCAGTAGTGCATATCCTCGCCACTGCTGCCGGGACTAGAACGTCGGGCACGCTTTTCATGAGGCAACTGTGTTTACCACTGCGCCATTAACCTCACGTTAGGCACGACCGACTTATAATATGTGAACGTTCAACCACTTTCGCTCGGCAAATAAGTTGTAGTATTTACGCTGATATGTCCCACTACTTGTCACTTTCCTTAACCACCCATCTCGTTGTCTAATATGGAATCCACCAAATGATCCGGGGGATCGACTGGCCCGTCAAGATTTCTGGAAAATCTCACGTTCGAATGCACTAACGCCACTGGTGGGCATAGAAATTGTATTACTAATGAGTAGTTTGACAGATTCGATTATTTAAATGAGATCCAAACGTGAAAAGTCAGGGCCTCAGCTGGATTCGTTGACGCATGTTGCTCCTGTCGCTGGCTCGAATTCAGCCGAAGCCCTGATTTTTCACAGTTGAGTCTTATCCGAATCATCAAATCTGTCAAACAACTCATTAGTAATACTTTCTTTAACGTCAGCAACCAGAGGCTAGTTAGGTCGCTGGGACATCGTGCATAGAAACAAACACGACTAACATGCCGTTGGTTGGTCTGAATTCTCTTCGGTGTGTTATCCGTTGGACACTTCGTACTCTACTCTAGTGAGCTAGAAACTCGACTCAACATGCAGCACATGGGAGATGACAGATCGGAATTCCTAACACCCATCTAGGTTGCTTAAATCTATACATTTTCACAGCTTGTTCGAGTGAAGCTGATCAATTTTCAGCCACAAAACTGGCCTTCTCACGCCTTTACTGCTTGACTGCTGACGTTCATCGATGAGGTCAGCTAAATTCGAACATTGACAGTGAAAGATTTTCTATTTCTCCAGTATCACCAACATCCACCGTCACCTTTTACAGCCATAAATTAACTGTTTTTTTTGTGGTTTTATAAATATAACCATAAGATTTGACCAAGTTATGTTGAGTGCTTCAGCGAGTCCTCGAGTTGGTGAAAGCTGTACCAAACTCAGATATACAAGCTACAGTTGTGACATATCTCCTTGAATGACAGTAATATTACAGTTCCATACCTTTTCCAGTTTAAGATGTCTCGATGTTAATTTAAGATGTCCCAGGTAACTTGATCTAAACAGTTTACCTAGGTTAACCATCTACACCTGGTTGGACCGCGTCCTCTTACTCTGTAGCAGTCAGTCCCTGTTTTTCATCCTAAACATGTACACATCGTACGACCCTGTTCGACGTTGAAATCCAGCTGAGACCCCTGTGAAAACTTAAGCTGACGTCGATACATTTTAAACTGAGAAAGTGTTTCGAGTTTAGACAGAGTTGCATAGTGTTTCAATCTCCTCCTCTTCCATTTTTTCCTCCTTCCATGAATAAAGATTGTGCTTTTCTCGTGATTTTTTGGCAGTTAAGGATTAGCGGAGGATCGATGATGCATTTCTGTCTTTGTTGATGATGACGTTGATACAGTACACTGAAAATACGAACACGTATGGTTTTCAGAAATCATCGATTCTGAAGATATTACAGATTCTAACGATTGACTGATTTGGCAAATTCATAGCAATTCGCTGAAGCAATTGTTTGTGATGTCTTACTAGTGTGTAAGACGACTTGAGACAATGTGAATTCACTGACATTTGTCGACTATTGGTTTCACACACGGATTCCATTCTTAAAGGTGGTCGGAGAATCTCGGTGTGTTCCTTCGAAGGTGTTACTGAAGCACCTCAGAAGATATTGATAAATGGTAGATGTTTATAGTGCTCCACACTGGACACCAAATGCGCAGTTCGACCAGGCTTATTCTTATCAGTTAAACTTCCTACAACATAACCTTCGTCTACCATGAATTCCTGTGCAAAACGGCGAACGGCGTTGCAACAGAAATCTGTGAAATCACTTAATTCTCCTCCATAGTTCGGAGTTTACTGAATGCGTCTGTACTTTCCCAACAAGAATTAAGCACGGTTGTTTGTTTGCTCATAGCCGACCCCAATGTTGTTCCAAACGTCCCCACACAGCTCGACTTCAACACGAATCTGAATCCGTGCCCCATCTATTAATTAAGCGATTGAATGAATGAGTCTATTTAATTACAAGGTTTATTTGAATGTGAAAGCTGTGATCAAGTGTGGATGGTGTTCGGTCTGAAATAGTCTAAATTCCCGAACTTGTATCACTGGTTATAATGGACTGTTTACTGTGGACCGATCCCAATTGCCGTAATAATTACGTTGTTCACGAGAAATATTATCCAGCTACTGAAAAGAGCTATTTTATGGAGAGGATTGTTTACATATATGATAGTTTCAGTCTGAAGGTTTGATTCCAATAAAATATAAATAATTCTGAGGACTATTCATAGCTTATACTGATTTTCCATGTAGACAAAATACATGCATATGGTAGCAAAATTATTCGCCGTCCTCCCTAAACAGGTTGCGGAGTGTGTTGAAAACTTTCATTGTATATAGAGTGTTCCGTTACTCCCCACCGTTCTCAGGCCTTAGTCCAATGTGAATTGTATGAGAAAGCAGGTGAAATGTACCAACATTTGAATCAGCTGGAGAACGCGATGCGATGCTATAAACAGGGTCATGCCTATCAAAAAGCTGTGGAACTGGCAAGATCTTCATTCCCCTCGGAAGTGGTGAAGTTGGAGGAGATGTGGGGGAACTATCTTGTGACGCAACAGCAAATGGACGGTGCAATACACCATTTCATCGAAGCAGGGTGAGTTTCCATGTGTGATTGAAGGGAAATCTTCTCTCAGTTGATTGACTGATCAATAGACCCCCATAATTCTACGTAGTACCTTATCAGACTGTCAAGTTTATTTTCATAATCAAGAGTGCAGTAGGATTTCAACCATTTTGTTCAAACTTAGTGAAATAACGAGACTGTTGTACTGGTGGGAATTCATTTGCAAATTGAACATCACCTATTTCTGAGCTCAACCCTGGTGCGCAGTTACCGGAAGCTAAACTCCGCCGGCATTTCTTAAGACCACTGTGTAAACCACAACTGAAATACCACATCTATTTAGGCTACTTGAACGTTTTCCTGAATTTATAGAAGTCGCCATCAGGTGTAAGTAATATGCTGAACTCACCAATATTACCGAACAAAAAGACCTTCGCTCAGCATCCACAAATTTCATTGTCCGGTAAGTTAACTTCAAATGATAACTCAGATTAAAGCACGCTTAAAAGGCAAGCAGCATCGAGTCTGAGGTTACCAGTCTCCCTTGTTGACCACACTAGTCTTCATTTTCCTGCTGTTAACGACGTCATTGGCTCAATCTACATAGTGTACCATAGTGTTGACTGTTTCAGTTTTATATGCTAATTTCCACCGCTCCTTCTTTGAATCGGTTATCATTGTTATATGTAGCTAAATACTAATGACAATCACTAATATAGTTCTATCGGCGGTGTGCTGTGGGTGTGCTTGTATTGTTGCAATCTTGATTAACCCTGCGCACTATTCACTCTCATGCTCTCAATCATACTAAACCCAAGAAAGCATGAGGGTTGAGATAGTGTGCGTAGTTCGCTTGATGTCAGGTCTTATTCTGACTCCTGTTTGGTGTACATACTTTATGTTCAGAAATGCTGGCGACAATTTGTTTTGCGACATTTCTGTGTGGATTGCTCTGTAGAAATGCATTGCATGAACTCGGCGCTTAAACGGAGATATTGTGAACCCGTTTGCTTCAGTTACCTCTCGTCGACAGACTCTTTGGCTAACGATTTCTGTGTGTCAACTTCCGCTTTTGAACTAGGCAGCTTTAATCTCTACATAACATGGAAGCCGTACCCCCATAGTGATTCGTAAAACTTTTAAACCTCACTGTGAATTTCTGAGCCTGTGCTCACTCCGAGTTTCATCCACCAGTGTTCTACGATATAGTTTCTGGACGGACAGTAGGGCTGCTCAGCTTTTACAAGCTGTTACTCTCGCTCATATTAATTTTTATTCACACCGATTTAATTACAGCATGGTTTACACGATGCTCTAAACTTGTAGGCTTTTAGATAAGTAGTTACTAGATAGCATACCTAATAATGGTTTCAGATACCACCATTGTGACCCCATTGCACAACAGATGGCTGAACTGCGAACCCAACTGTAATGCAGCCGCTCATCGGCTACGGAATCATGTCAACTCGTCAGACACAATCTCCTTCCATGAAACACACCCACGGGCACTTATGGTACATCATTACTACAATTTAGTCAGTGTCATAGCCAACGTCTCTGACCCTTTCAAACACGAACAATGCTTGTCATACTGTCTTTGGTTTGACTTGGACAGGGTCACAAAACTGAACACGATAAACTGTTCACAAAGGTTGACGCTTTGAAGGGAATACCATAGGAACCTGTATTGTTCAGTCCTGTTCATACAGTCATCTAGTTCCGTCATAAACCAAGATTTGCCGTTATCCACGTAATTTCAGCATTCGTTTTCAAATCTTCGGGCTTTAGCCTCTATATTTCGACACGATGTTTCGGCTTACATTTGAACAATTTTGCGTCATTGTAGTCAATCTTATGCTTGGACGACTACTGTCAGTTGGCTGATCTTGTAGCTGCCGTAGTGAACTATACACCTCGATACAACAATACGTGACCTTTTTTTAATCATCGGTGTTCCCCTTTTAACTCCACCACGTCCGTTTTTCAGATGGAAATTAGAATACCCGTTATATATATATATATCAAATTATTACAAACAGAACAAAAATGTTCGTGGTTTGTAAATTTACTAAGGAAAATAAGCAAACCAATCGCGACAAAATTGTAGACTCACTTTACTTCGTGAATTGCTTGTAGCGGATGCTGTTTCCGCCTTCTTTGTAATGTTTTGTTCCCATCTCCTTTGAGAGATTTTGTGTGGCGTTTTGACAAGCTCTTGACATATATAGTTCAGTTTGGTTTGCACCATTCTCGTCTGAAAATAATTTTTAACGCATTCGTAAAGACGCTCACCTCTACGTCTTTGTATACTCGCCTAACGAGTATATTCCAAATGTTCACAGCTATGTTCGGACAGAGATAGCCCATTCAACCCACGTAATTCGCGTGTTATTTCGTTCCATAAATTAACATTCAACCCAGTCTTAGCCTCTTCTTCTTCTTAGCCGTCAGTATACCACAAGCTATCAGTGATTGCCTGTTGCTCAATGTGTCAGTAAAGGAAATTTTTCCTAAATTTAGGCAAGTACTACTTCGATTTCTCAGGGTAAAGCTGGTTAGAGTTCTATTTGTCACTATTTGACAGAAAACTCTCGTATAAGGTTTACGAGATAGGGGACGCTGTGAAACTTATTATACGTTACAAGTGTTCGTGTGTAATGGAAATTGACTCTCTCATCTTTCAACAACCACATCAGGGGCAATGCCACAACATTTCTTGTATAGTTCTTGTTGGAATGGTCAGTGCAACCGTATACCTTTATTTTCGAAGTGCTTGTCGATTGGATTCCAGGTCTGTCCCCCTAAGCCAATTTAGAGTTCATCAACTTTTACTGCTGTTCATCCTTGGTAACGGACTTTTTAGAAAATCCCATTTTCGTGCCTCATTCAACTTGACACCTCCTGTCAATCAGAAATAAGAGATAATTTTGCTTGACTAATATGTTTTTCTGATATCACAAGGCCTGCTCATCCACTCTGCATTACTGATCTACCAGAACGGGCACAACATGCTGTAGCAAGCGCTTTTCTGGTTGATATCCCTATCCAGTTTGTGTTTGTCCCTCTTTTAACGTCCCCGCGACCGGGACCTCGTACTTCGTGTTTACACGCCCACCGAAATATGGTCCCGTAGGTATATAGCTAAGAGTTTTCCAACATTTTTTAACAGTTATTTTGAAAATACTGAACGACTTTCAAAACCCATATTTAACGTTACGATGGCTAGTGTATTCAGATTGTTGACATGCACCTTACGGCAATGGAATTAACCTTAAAGCATTGGATCTTTATATAACTAGACATCACTGTGTAGACACGCATACTTTCCCGTAGTTACCTCACCATCATCATCATCATCATAACAGCCATCAGCCTGACCAAAAGGTACTGTGGCTCGGGCCGACGCTCACCTCTACAGTGACGTGGAATATCCTAAAAGAAAACGTTACTGAGGAGGTTGAAAATTAATAAAGGAAGACTAAACAGAAGAACTAGAAATGGTATAGATACAGGTACGCCATTG
>LUCH01001788.1:16318-48348 GCA_013368495.1 Paragonimus heterotremus
ATACTAGATGTTTTTCGACCGTATTGGATAATACACCGGCGGTCACGGTCAACCGTTGGGCGATCGGAGTGCTCTTTGTTTGAGGGTACATTTTCTAACCCCCTTCTTCCCGATACGAAAGATAGCAGTGCCACAACTATGAAAATGGTTCTGCTGTATGCCCATAGGATCGTGCCTCACTACCTAAGCACTCCTATGCGGTCAGTAGTGCGACATACAATCCTATGAGTGTAACTGCTTTTCGTCTGACTGCTCCCATTTGGCTTGTCTGACAAGGTTGCACTTGGAAGGACCGGAGTCCTAGTCCGCATATTCAACCGGATCAAAACAGTACATAAGCCCGACCACTCCGCCAATGTAACAGTATAGGTCGGATGTAGCAATGTAGGTCAGGGTATCCGTATAGGTGGATGAATTCAAAGAAGGTTTCACGTATGTAACCGAGAACGCTCTAGTGTTGACTTTTGGAGGTTTGATGATCCACAGTAAAAGGATGGATACTGAGGATAAGATGGAAACGCGGTTTTACCAACATGCTTAGACATTTTCATAACGGTCTAATTGAAGCAATTTTAAGATCTTCTCAAGTTTACCAGTAAAATAAGGTTGCTTGTGATAAGAATCAGAATGCATCTGGAAGTGTTTGATAGTTCATAGTTTGGGAACAACTTGTGGGCAGCCTGTATCTTTGTTCACCGGCCGTTTTCCTCTTATGACTCGCAGGCTTCTTGTGAACAGGGCGTGAACCCATACGGCAATCTTAGAGTGTTAGGGCCTAAATCGAGTGAACAGAGATAGAAGTTAATGTTGTGCTCCAGTTACCGTATTCGGCTGTTTGGGAACATGTGGAAATGAAGCGAGGAATAAAGAAAGTACAGCTTTCTTCGTAACTTGGTTCTAATGTTCATAACTTTTGACAGCATATCAGAGGGGAAGAGAGAGTGGAATGCACTAAACGCTTAAGCTCGTGATGAGAAAATGCACTGTCCTTGGGATGGTTAACCCATCCGTCTACCGATGCATGTCAGTTAGCTGGACACAAGACCGACTGTATTCTAGAGGGTGTGACCATGGATCCCGTTTTCAGTATAACTAGCCTTGAACTTTCAATGACTAGTGCGATCAAACAGTATCGCGTGGCTGTGACTTATTGTCCCATTGCCTCAACACATTACAAACTAATTCCATGACCTGTGTCTGTCACGTGGCCGACAGTTACAAGATAATTAATCAAAGCCTGCTATTCAGAATTATTTCGGGGTGGGCGCAAAACCCGTCTTCGAGTTTCGTTTACTCTGGCTCTTGGTTCCCATATATTATGCCCAGTGCAAACCTGTGAACAATGTTTTCTATTCATCTTTCTTCGCCACGACACCGCTCTTTCCTATGTATTCGTGAACCGTTTTTGTGTTTCTGAAAACGGCTGTTCCCACTGACCATCAGCAGAAAGATGTACAGGCGCTTCGACCTCGGATCTCATCAACTCTTGAAATAGATCTTGAGTTAGTCACCATGACATGTGTGTAGTGCTGATGAGATTCCATCTAGGTCAACCTATTTGCCGATGACTATCTGGAGCAACTGCTCACAACAGTCAGTGCAGTTCATGTTGCATATGTTCTCATGGGCTTTGTAGATGTCCTATCAGCGAACGCACTTTTTTAACAATCGGTGAACGATCCTGATGTTCATTTTATGCAAAATACTCCCAATAGTTTTTGGATATCTCCCTGATCTAGCCAGTGCACTGTTCCGTTCTATTGGTCTCTGATTTGTAGCATAAGTGGCCAACGGAAGAGAAAAAAACAACCACGTCGATTTGCATGAAGAACAGACATTTAAATTACAATTCGCTCTCAGAATAACATATTATCGGCCATCTTTTCCCTTATGACTTTAATTGGCATTGTTTATCCCCATCATGGGTTTCATTTTCTTGCTACAGTTCACGGCTCATGATAGCTTCTGTAAACATATGTCGGCATTGTTTGCTACTGTAAGAAGTAAACTTGAGTATAGTGTGCTCTTTTGAAAATGGTCGGTCGAAAGGTCAATGAGAATATTAATTTATACCAACCATGTTTGTCCTAACTAACTCGTTAGAAGCACAGAAGCATTGATTTCCATTCCAGCCTGCTACTATCGGCATATGGTTAACGACTTCGAATGGTCACTAAAACCGTATCGAACTATACACCACTGATCTATAAGACATCAAATAGAGATTTATTACACTCTATACGTTGATGATTTTTCAACGAAGAACAGTATTTATACAATGACAGATTTCGCCACATCGTAACAACTGCTTACTACTGACTAGTAAGTCTGTCAAATCGAAACCAAACCACTGAACAAATTATAATGAGATGTTGGTGTGAAGTCTGTACCACATGCCGTATGCATCGGTTTTCGGTGGCATTTATGGGCATACACATAGAACCTCACAAACCGTCCATTTATTGGGTTCCGACAGATACACGGCGCTACACACGTGTAAGGAGAATGGACATTGCTGACTCCATGAACAAGAGATATTACATTTTAAGCAATTGTCAGAACCAACACATAATCTTACACCGTCAGTCCATTTTGTTTGACTTAGTTTAACTCAGCGGAGCTGAAGGATGCTAGCCCATGCCTAATGAAGAAAAATGGTATGGTATTAATTGAACAAAACGCTCAGAGCAGTCCGATTATGGAAACCGAGGTAGTTAGCGAGAGTGACTGCACGCTCACTCGCACAGGTGTGTTCGGCTAGCTTCGAATAGATGGTTATCACCATTAACGCTCGTGGGTCACCTGTTATTGAACACGAGTTGCATTAGTTTTGTGACTAAGTTGTGATCATCTCATTGTTTTCTCAGGATTAAAAGAGAATCACTGCTTCAGTCGCGGTTACAAGACTGTTAATGGAACGGATGGGTATCCAAAGTCATGCTGATCAAGTCAAGCTTCCTCTGAGTTAGTTAGCTTCTAATAGACCTTATTGTTCGGATGTTTTTCGAAACCAAATAGGTCAACCTGGTGGAATTAATCAACCTTGATTTACATTTTTATCAAGCACAAGATAACCTGTGCAGTAGACCGGAGCGTTCGCATCTAGGTAAATGACATAGCCAAGTTTGATCTGGTCGGCGTGACTCAAGCGCATAGAAAAGAAACATGCACATAGGGATAACAAAAGAAGAAGAAATGTTTCATTAGTTGAATAAAACCATCGAAGTATGCAAGTAAGTGTTTCATAGTTACGAACTTGAAAGAAATCGTAATCTTCGGTTGACGATCTTCGTGCAGAAGTTAAATCAAGCAGCGTTTTAAACTCATGAAAAGTTGACGGAAAAGAAACTTACGGTGATAGTGAGACGCGCAATATCAGAAGGTACTTTAGTCAGTAGACTGCCACTAGACCTCTCTGGCTTATTATCTACTTAGTGTTGGGGGATTTAATCAATGATTGTTTAAATTTCTGGTTGCATACAGTTTATTTTAAACCGTACTACCGATTGGTCAACAGATTGCACTCGATTCTTTGAAAAGTTTGTCATTCACACAGTGAGGTTCCCAAATGCGGAATTCAACCATGGGTATGGTCGCCTGTTGGCCGATCATGATCGCAGTGCACAGAGAAGGTGTGACAGAGAAGGTCATATGGATGGCAAGTTGATGACAGAGTAGTGAGGTAGTCTCAAATGGGCTCACTGTAAAGCTGAACAGTTGCACATCCTGAGAGACGTTTGTTCCTCAGGGTCATTGACGCACAGGGATCGGCTGACATGACATGCCCCGTGTGATATACTTTTGTTCCCCTTCTCAATGAGCTTCCGTCATGATACTCGAACGGTATTCACCCAACAACACTTGACGAAAAGTACATGTTTGTGAATGTTTAGGGGACAGTTTACTGACGGCGTGTATGTTGGGTGTAAGTGTATGGAAAAAGTCATCCAGTCGGCCATGGATAGGCTCTTATGAGGGTGGTGATTCTCAAGGTGGGGTGATTCCATTCAACGTAGTGATTAGTAGAAATTCTGTTGCCTCATCCTGCATTGCGTATGCCCTCCATGTATCCACTGAGATAATTCTCTACTTGTACGCACTTCAGGTTAGTAAGAAACCATTCGTTTATCAGTACACGGTCTTTTATAAAGTATAGCTGTTTTACTGATTTGTTCCTCAGTGGGAATCATATACACGAGCGGCCTTACATTAAAACAACATACTGCAATATACCTAGCTCTAACTATGTGTGTTAGTATGGAATCAACTGTTGATCATCCTAGAGGCAACAGCTTATTGAGTTTGTGATTAGCGGTAAACTGGCGAACCAGATAAGTATGATATTTTTACAATGTTAAGTGTCGCCTGTCATAGTGCAAAATCGACACTTTCGGTCAGTTATAAACGATGATATTGTATAAAGTGGACAAAATCTGACACACAAACACAGATGTAAACCGGCTAGCAAATTTAGGAACACTCAACCTGTCAGTGACAGACAACCGCCCGGGGACGTTACATGTGTTAAACTATGAAGTCCACACTGAACATAAACCTTTCTTTTGAAAGACAATGGCAGCTTGGTTTTTTCGCTCATGATAGGTGCGTACGTTTTTATTTTTTAGATTTAGCGAACGAATCCACATTAGTAGACATAATCACTAAAAACGACAGTCTATCTTCAAACATGTACCATGAAATCACACGATTGAACGTTTCTGTTTTTGCTGTTCTTCACTTTGTTTCTATCCTGCAAGTACTGTAAACGTTAAGTTGAAAGTTTTCGGTGTTATTGTTTATTTGGTACTGACGAGCCAATATGAAATGCCAGCATCTACCCATGTTCGTTATTTAACTGTTTTGTTCAATTTACTGCAGGGAGGTAGCTGTTTTAAGTAAAAAGGTGAAAGAAAGGCGTCATCAGCAACAAAACACCCTCACGAAGGTCATTGCCCCTGGACACCATTCACACTCACTACGCAATCAACTCCGTCACAGAGAATTAATCGTCACGCCATGAGTTAAGCTAGTGGCCATGTTACATCCCACCTCTCTAATCACCGACTCTGTGAGTCGCAACTGTCTTAGCCTGGGAAGCGCACACAACCTATAGTAGCTAACACCTTGGTAATTCATGTCACTTGCGGTCTCCAAATAATCCCCCGTCTATTGAGAACCTCAAGTCAGTCGGCCGCGACCTCAACACAATCTGACCAGCGTGATCGTCAACCAGTTGACAAACGCAGTACATGGCCTCATCACTTCGATTCGTACAGGCTTAAAGGCTGTGCGAATAAATTTGCTTCATACTCACCAACAAGTATCCGCATTCTAGCCTCAATTTCACTTATCAGTTAGTGCCATTTGGTGCAGATAATCGAACGTAGACATCGTTAATCATAAATGACGGGATAGCCGATGTTTTTATCCCAAATACACAAGTTTCGCAGCAACACAGTGAAACAGCTTCCACAGCCGCCTTCGAGACGCGACTTTTACGTTTCATGGAGATGTCTCTCGATAACCAGAGATGTCCTAGACTGATGAATACTACCTCACTCTCAAAGATACGAACTTCTAGTCCATTCTCTATACCTTGGTCACTACTTTCTAGTTACACAAACAAGTTAGCCACCTTCATAGCCTCATTAGCCTGCACTGACACTGTGTAACCATGGCAGTCTTACCGAATGACTGTACACTTTGAAGCTGCAAAGCACATTCCGACGTAGTTGACAAAGCCAGAAACAGCACCTAGTATTATCTGGGCTGCCTGAAAGTTGTCAGAAAACAGCAGTTTGTCATCAGCATAACCAAGATCAAGCAGTCTCCCCTCAGGTACGGGGTACTCGCTGACATTTTGTGGGTACCGCCATCACTATTTCGTGTACGACGGAAGTGAATCAGAATGATGAGATTGGATGACACTGTAATACACTGTTGTTGGTACTGAATACAGTGGACAATTCATGGCAAACTCAAATTCGAGACGAAATATGGGAATCGAGCGCTGACCATACATTCGTTTGATAGCTAGACATGCTCTTGTTTTTAGACTGCACTGAATCGCACAGCCGAATCGTATGCACTTGTACAATCGAGAGGAACGGCAGCGGTTATCTAGTGATCCGTTCTACACTACTCCTTGAATTTCGTTTTACACCCCTGAATTATTACATTGATGAATATGTATACGCCTCTTGTTTCGTTCTATATTAGTCTGTCGCTCCAGCTCCCACATTACTCGCTCAAGCAGGTTTTTGACTCATTACTTCCACATTTTATCCGAAATGAATTGGGTAGTTTGTTATTGTACAGAACAAATGGTCACTTTATATATTCGACGTTTTCTGTTCTCATTCAGTGGACTAAATTGTTCATCGTTCACAGTTCTCTCACACTTTTCGGCTGGTTATCTTCAGGAAGAATCACAAATGTAGTCAACTGATTGTAGATTATTTCAGTTGACATTTATACCTCGGTCCGTATACTTATGTTAACCACTATGCCACTGACCTTATACAGATCACGAACAAATCATTCTGTCAAATTTATAACTGCAATAGTTTGTTATTCATGTTCATCTGCGCTGCTATCATCAACCAATAATGTCTAACTCATATTGTACTGGCTGCAGTGAGTAGCCTCATTTGGCAGGTGTTAATCTAAATTATGGAGTATTAACCATAGATCACATATATAAGAAATAATAACTTCGTCTGTCGTAGATGTGCTACGTCTGTCGATGTTTGCGATCAGGTTGTGTCGAAAGAACCTGATTTTTATCGGTTTAATGTTGTTTATATTTGTATTTCTGTCTTTGTCTTATCTTTCCCATTAAATATCGACAGTGCCTACCTGAAAGCGGTTGAGGCAGCTATCAATTCACGTCAGTGGACGAAAGCAGCACACATACTGGCCTCGATCGAGGACAGCAAACCTCCCGAATTACTGGCTCCGCACTACCTCAAGCTTGCTCAACACCATGCCGCATGCCAAGAATTCGACGCAGCCGAAACCGCATTTCTCAAGGCGAACTGTGCAAATTTGGCCATCGAGATGTACAACGGGGCTGGTATGTGGGAACAAGCTCATCGTCTCGCTTCCGAAGCGATGGATCATGGAGAACTGACAGAGTAGGTACACGTGGTCAATTTGAGTTAATCTCACTGGGAAGCAGAATGCTTATTGTGATGAGATGATCGAGCAAATTGGTGTTTATACTAAACCCAGTCAGGAATTGGAAGGTTGGATGAATGGTTACGTTTCATTAAGCCAAGTATCTGTATGAATGGTCACCGGCTAAATAGCGGTAATTTGGGCACGAGTTCCATCAGTTTAGTAAATAGTAGAATCAGGAAATCTCTTTTCAACGAAACCGTGCGTGCAAGCTTATCGGCGAAATTCCTCTCTGTTTTCTCAGATTATCAACTCTCTCAGTACACATGTGATATTTGAATCAGTCGTTGTTGCTGACCTCGATAACCGGATGTTCAAGTTTGTTTGTACTTGAATACCTGTCAAGTAAACACGTGTTCGGACCTGGGCGCACAAATTATATCGCGCGATCTAAGTTCCGGTGGCGTCACTATTGTATCGTACTGTCTGTACACACACTCGGTGTGATAACGAGATAAATTTTCAAAACAAACTTTAGTGAGTTTGCCTCCTACTGGTTTCTGAAGCTCTTGGCTAATTCGACCCAACGTCAGCTAACAGTCGGTACGGTAACAGACGGACGTTGCTAAACGTTTTTCAACTCACAACCCACAAGTTTACTATTCAGTCAATCCCTCCATTTGAATATGTACATACTGGAGTTCTTCCATGCAATACCAAATGTTCTGTATAGAGTAGCCACCAGTTGATCGAGCAGCTGACTAATCTGTCCAATTTGGTATTTGGGCCGGTTTTTCTGGAACAGAAAAGCTTCCTGTGTTTCTGATGTAAAGAGCATCATATAACGTGATCGAACCAAACTCTGTTAGGTTTTACAACATGTACATCACACATAAATGAAACATGACACCACGTCCACTTTCAGTCTTTGTTTGGAAGGGTACTCCTATGAAACTTGACCTTAGAGTAAAATAAAGTATTTATATGCTGTCCCGTACGGTAATGACCAACCAAATTATTTAACACACATAATAATCCAGTATGGTAATTGGATCTGATGATTTTAGCTACCTACACAACGCTTAAAGCCAGCGTGCACAATAATAAGCTCAAGTAACTACAATTCGCACTGTTCAAACGGTTCCGACTACTGATTAGCATATTTTCCACTATCTCTAATTCCAATTCAACGAGATAAACAGACCATTTTTCCTTCTCCATTCCAGTAAAAAATCCTATGTGCTTTAGTATTCATGTGTCTTGTTACTCAATGCTATAGATGAGATGCTTCTAGTCCCCATCGTTTTAAAGTTCAGTGTTCTCCCCTTGACGACTAGATTCTTGTTCTCATGATTAGTAGTTGAACGGATTTGCTGGTCAGATATGTACTTCTGCTGTAATTGAAGAGTGAACACGAATCTTAAACTTCCTTCTTATAACTTATAGATGCGAAGTGTTCTCTTCAAGGTTAGCCTCAACCTTTGTGTAGACAACAGCTGTTAACATGTATGTCGAACTCGATCGACCGACTTCTGTTCAACCAAGTTCAGTTAGTTAGCTTAGTTGCGTAAGTTACTGTCTACCGAGTCAGAAAAAGTCGGTACCAGCAGTTAATTCTAACCACCAGTGTTAACGCACTCTGATGACACAACCGTTTTCCTACAGTAAATGGGCGTCTTTTCGTCTCTGATTGCAAACAGGGTGTTAACCAGACGATGTGTACATTCATTGGTGCTTGCTAATCCCATGGATACTGGTGTATACAACTTTACTTGCATTGTCCTTTTTGATAATGTCATATCAAAACTAAAACGATAAAAATAAGACTGAACTGTGATAGATAAGTATACTTGTCCCATATTCAGGGACTTGGTTCTTTAGTATAATCTCTATGGCGCTATTTTTGCATACTGCCAAACAAACTTGCTGTTCATAAAAATATTTAAAAGTATTTCATCGTATGCTTATTGCACGTGGTTGAATCGTTGTTAACAGGTAAGGGACTTTGTAAAAACAAGTCGTACATGCTGCCTGTCCATAGGCGCTTTGAATCACGTGCTCTTAGCAGTTGCCATTGACACCAAGCCTGTTAGGAAGGATGCATATCTAACTGTGATGTAAGTGTGATTACATAGATCAGTTGATAGTAGTGCTTGCCGGATAATGTTGCAGGACATAAATCCAGCCAATATTATTGTGTTTCTAACGATGCCTTTCGCTAACCATGAAATGCACTTAAAAACCATCTTAGCATCCAGACAGACAACTTTTCGTGTAAGCCTGTTGTGGGTATGGAAAGTTGTTGTTAGTCATTTGCCTATGAACGCTGCGTTCAACTAAACAGCAAACAAATGAGGAGGCCCTGATAAGTTGTTGCACCGAGATAAATGTAAAACCAGTCGGCCTATTTGACCTAGAAAATGCTGAGCGCAAGTACAAGCTTTACAAGTTAATTCAAACAATCATCTTTTACCTTTTTGTATAAAAACTCGACTGATATTTACAGAAGTACGAGAGTAAACCGTAAATTACTGATAAGTAGCAGGGGGTTTTGGTTTACATATAGATTAAACAGCACCCACAATTGATCGCAGCTGTAGCATCTCCACAGACTTCCCAGCAACTGGCTTGGAAATCTGCGGGAGTGGGACAGCTGCAATCAATTGTAAGTAATGTCTAATCTATATGTACATCGTAAATTACGTGGTATTTCGAACGGAATTTCCATTATCTGTTTTCGAACCACATATTTTATTTTGTCTGCCTGGTGGTTTGTCGGTAAACATTGTGTTTCCTTTTGTTTTCCCCTCTGGTGTTGTTTGGCTCGTATCCGCTGTCTCTCCTCATGATGCGTAGCATCTAAATCGTAGAACATGTAAAACGAACGTCCCTCAGAAGTTGATTTTTTGTATATCATCGTATGTTACAATCAGCCAAAAACACATAGGCAACAATGTCACCAATAATTTATGTCTCTGGTAACCTCAAAGATAGTTTGTAACCTATTCCAATCTAGTTGTTTTTGATTATGCCACGAGAAGTATATACGATGCTATGAAAGTAAACTGCCGACGTGCATCACCCAAGGCTTTAACACCACTAAGGTAAAAATACACCGTCCGAATAACTATTTCTACTCTAGCTACTATTCACAGTACGAGTAGTGAGATGTTTATCAGAATGTTGTAAGCTGACATTACCCTAACGGTATGACCATCAAGCTTTCGCCCGAGATGACAAAGAAGCGCATCCTATTTTTCCATTTTATTTGTCATACTTATTTCCACTTCACTGTTAAAAAGAATACAATGTACGCTACTATCGAGCTCAAGTGGCCATTTGTCGTATGGGAACAATCCCATACATTTGTAGTGTTTCCAGTTATGTGATATCAGCCAATTCAGATCAGGTTTGTGGCCTCAACTTGAGCAAGCCCTCATGATTTACTTTAGCTCACCTTGGTATTTTATTTCTTGATTTATTGGACTGCAAAACGCTCTAAAAAGGATATGTGTTATTGATACACGGGTGACTATCGGCATCAATATGTCTTCACCGATAGCTGAAGGATGTGGAACTCACATGAAGGCGTGTTTGATAGACTGTAGGAATGTGGCAATATGGGCTTTTAAAGCAGTAGATTACCAAGAAGTTGACAGTAGATATAGTGAGCTGGACGTTGTAAGTCGTGAGTTGTCAGAAGTTCGGTGGTTATGAAAGTTCTTGTGGAGGTCACTGCCCAAGAATAAGTTCAAGCGGGGAGGACAGGTAGCTACTGACAATGACAAAAAGGCGGCTAGTTCACGCGTGAAAATATGCCACATAATTTACATCAGTTGTCACATCCCATAGGATGGAAAGCATGCAGGTAAATTTCAGTGGTCTAAGACTTTAACGTCACAGGTCATCAGAAAATTATCAGGACATTCGGGAATTTGTTTATAGCACAGTAAACAATGTACCAGAGCAATTTTGTCTGAAATATCGAAACGAAACTCAAAGTTTCAGTAAAAGGTGGTCGAAATCGATTACTCAGTTTGATGGTTTCGTTGTTTAAGGCGATGGAAGTTCCTAGTGCGAGTGAGAAGAAAGGGAACTGATGATCCTGCTCGATTTTGCTCAACGTTCGTTTTTCACTGTGTTCATAGAAACCTGTAAACCACTGAATAATGTGAAGCAGCTCATGTGGAAAATCACTTGCTTCTTTTTTGATGATCTGAACCAGCAATGATAACTATTAAAACCAGAAAGCCGACCAATAAACGTCTTCATCAGATGTGGGACAGTGGGTTCAACGTTAGATCTCTGAGTGTTTCGTAACGGAACTTGGTAAACCTGTTGTGTTCAGTTAAGCTCAGTTTGAGGAATATTACTAGTCTGACTGCCCTAAACGTAGTTTACAGTCATGAACCTAAACCCAAACAACCCCAGCTTAATTGTCAATCTGGTTTTGAAGGGTTGACTGTTTTCTGTTGTCTTATTCTTGATCAGGTCGACTGAAGCGTAATAGCCGTCTCTTCAGTATCGTTAATAAACGGCAAGTCGAACCGTAAAGATTCCGACCAACTGCGCTTTTTCAGCATCGTATTGGAACTACTTCTTTTCGCAAGTAAACGTATACTACTTAGTGTTGTTTGGCATAATTTGTATGGGTCTAGGTGTCGCCAGGTTGTAGTGGTCACTCTTGTGTTGGTCAGTGTGTGACCCAGCTGCTTCCCCATTGCAGCTCACGACCCATAAATAGTACAAAAAGGACAGCCTTTACAACAGTTGCAAAGAACTCAGTTTGGATGTTGTTGATTTTGAGTTGTTCTTCAAAGTCCTAGTTTAGTTTGTGAACTTTTATCATCGTGTCAGCCTTCAACGGAAACAATCATTCAAAATAATAAGCAATCAATTTACCCACACTGCTAGCCACTTGGCAATCCCTTTCGTGTTGATAT
Organism: Paragonimus heterotremus; assembly: GCA_013368495.1. NCBI lineage: Eukaryota > Metazoa > Platyhelminthes > Trematoda > Plagiorchiida > Troglotrematidae > Paragonimus > Paragonimus heterotremus. The sequence continues at coordinate 28,381 of LUCH01001788.1, forward strand.
TCTATCTTTACACAGCATCTGTGCCATTTCGTGCCCATAGTTTTTGGCCAAAATATCCAGATTATATAGTACCACTTGCCAAACATTGCCCTGAATTCTCCCTGCTTGCCATCCTGAAACGTCTCCCAACAACCAGGTTGGTCATAGTTTAACAATGTATCTTTCAACACACCCAATTTTGTCGAACGATATTTTAGTTTACTGGTGGGTAGTCGGGGATTTGGTTAATTTCAAGTTAAACATCACCCACAATTGATGACGGCTGTCGCATTCCCATAGATTTTCTAATCTATAACAACGTCAAAATTCAGAAGTTCAACATCAAGTTGTCTACACCCTGCAAACAAAAAGACAACCGAGCTATAAATGAGAGTAAGGCGTCATCAGTAAGACAGCTTCCATACGGCCTCCACCACCCCCAAGTTATCAAGTACATTTACTTCAGAGACAATTCTCACAAAAACGACAACATTCACAAAACTGAGCCCGCTTAACCCGATTCTCACCTAATGTCTCCAGCCACCGACTTTGTGAGCCGCCAGATCCCCAGCATGGGAGACGAACCCGACTTACAGTGGTCAAACCCTTGGAGAACGACGTTATTTCTCCAAGCCAACTAATCAGCTGCTAACCACGGGGCACTGGCAAACGGTTAGCTGGCATCCTTAGTAAATGGCCTAACTATCTGAAGCTGTGCAAATGTGACGATTGAACATAAGAACTCGTTTGACAATCACCGCCAAATACCTGCTTCCTTAACTCCTCGTTGCTTACTTGTTGGTGTCACCCGATACGAGCGATCTAACACAGACACCGGTGGTCAAATATTTGAAGACAGTTCACGTCCTCTACCATGACAGGCCAGATCTCGCTGCCTTGAATGAACACAGCCCACAATGTCGCCTTATACATGCTACCCTTAAGAATCAAAGAGATACCTATCTGTTGTCAAAGGTGCTTTAGATTAGCGAACACCGCCCTAGTATTAGAGATAGGCGCTTCTATTTCATTTCCTGCACATTCACCGCCCCTGGTGAAGCCAACTAAGTACACAAACCTGTCAACAAACCCCATAAATTCATTTTCCAACATTAAATTTACGTAACTGCATCAACCTTGTGGAAGAACTTTGCATTTTGATACTGCAAAGCGCATTCCGAAGTATTTTGCAGAACGCGAAATTGCGTGTAGCGTTGTTTGTGCCGCTTGAAAGCATCTTGTCGTCAGCATAATCAAGATCAATCAGCCTTCCACCAAGTAGGAGGTCCACACCAGCATGATGTGAGTGCCGTAGACAGTCCTCCATTATCTCGTCTATGACGAAATTGAACAAAAATGGTGGAAGTGAACAGCCTTGAAGTAAGCCGCTCATGGTGCTGAAATTGTCAGACAGTTCACCGTAAACCCTAACCTGAGCAGACGTTTAGGAATAAAGCGTCGACAGTATATTCACATACTTGGCACACCCTGTGTTTAAACGGCTGTAAACGTGTAGATCAATCCACCAAGTCGAACGCACCTTTGTAGTCGAGGAACTCGGCAATCTTTGGTCAGCTGGTCGTATGATGCCGCCCCATAATGGTTTGCCCCTCGAGTCGACGGAGTATAATAGATATCAGAACCCTAGTGATTACTGGGGTCAAACTAATTCTTCTGTGGTTTTCACAAGAGCCCCTTTCTTGAGTAGGGGAGCTATTATCGAGTGACCCCAACACAGAAGAATGTTCTCTGTCGTCCACACAAGTTGAAACGACTGCGACAAGGCCTCAACTGATGCCTCCCCAATCTCTTTGAAAGGTGCCGACATGAGATGATCTGGGCCAGCAGCTTTATTACGCTGAAGAATCGAAATAAAATTTCAGACTTCAATTTTGGTGGGTGTTGTTAAATCTACCGACCAGAGTGCTAAATTACGAGTTTGTGGTGGCAACACAGTAGAAACAGGAGACCAGTTAAATTGACCCACAAAGTATACCACCCAAAGCTCCAACTTTCTGGACATATTACAGATGAGTGTGCTATTTCATCCGAGTAAAAAGCATCCTTGTCGCTGGTGTCACTACAGTCAATTGGAGCTTAATCAGACACAATGAACAAGTTTCTGAAAGTTTCGCGTCTAGAGCTGACCTTACTAGAACCAGTCAAGCGGATGACACAAGGTCTACTACGGGAGAAAAACTGGGATTCTCAACGAATGCTTTTGAGTGGGTGAGAGTGTAATAGAGCAGGTGTTTTTTACTGAAAAATATGCCAACCTTCTTCCAACCCCCAACTTGGATGACCAGAAGACTGTGGTCTGTCAGACTTCTATTTGTTGTTCTCTGGTATGGGTGATCCTGTCAGTGTGATCGTCAAACCGGATAAGACGTAGCCAACGTTCTTAGGCACAAAGTTTAAACAAGTGGTTTGCTCACCTCGGTGAAAACGGTTCTTAAATGAAGTGGCTAGGTAGGATTGTTGGAGAACGTAAATTGCAGACGATTGACAGCATGATGCCTGGTGATAATAGTGTAATCAGTAGAAAGTAGGTGGCAGTCGACAGAGCTAGATTGGCGTTGTCTCTTAGGAAGCGGAAACTAATCATTGATATTTAAAAACTTTGGTGAATTCATGCGGATAAAATGAAAAGACATAACACTGGGATACCAACCTTCTATTGTCACTTTATTGTTTGCAGTTTTGGCAAAGAATTTAATAGCAAACACGGAGAATATCGCTCGGGTTGGGAGAACTGGAAAAGCAAAAGTATTGTATCCTGCAGAACGCCTAAGTTTGCACATTAGAATAAGTCTGTCCATTCAAGGGGGGAAACTGCGCTCTGTTGGCAAAATAACGTAAAACAGTTGCTTACTCTGCACAGTTTGAACAAAGTAGTTAGAACGGGAAAAGTGGTAGATACAAGCATTTCGTCAGTGCCAGATTTATGATAATACGGACGGGTTTTATTATAGCAAACAACTAGAGAGTGGATAAGCAATAAGCGGATTAGGATAGATCATTCAGTCCCGGCGAGGTGCGAATTCACGAACAGTTGTTTCTGAACACAAAGAGCTGGTTTTGAGTCGATTGATTGCGGCCATTTCAGCTAACCGTAAGAATCTTGCATTAAAATGATGTAACAAGATTCTGAATACACAAGATGCATTGATAGCGGAACCAATGAGCAGGACGTGTCTGGCGGCAGAGGAAACTAGCTGTTTACGTGTTTCAGAAACATCGCCATTCTCTGGCAACACGGACTTCTACACCGACTTAGGCAAATTTTCCACCATTGAAGATCAGCCATCTCTCGGTTCTGCTTATGTAATTTTCTACGCAGTTACAGATAAGCTGGTAAACATAGTGTGAGATTGCACTGATAGGCTGATCTCCTTTGATTGAAGGAACTGGTAGCTTCTGAGTCCATGCGATTACACGGAGTTCAGCTATTTTGAATGTTCGCTTAGATGAATTTCTCAATCGTTGTGTTGTTTGATGCATGATGTAATTACCCGTCAAAGGCAGCTCTATGACGACTACCTTTATTCATTCAGGTGACCGCCACTTCGGGTGGTCCATTTTGCCCACTGTGTTTGTCTACGAACGTTCTGAGGTAACCATTTGATTGCAGGACAGAATTAATCAGGTCCAGTTCTTCTTCAGGACTGTCATGCGTACAGTTTCGTCTTGCCTATGTGAACAGATTATTCATTAGTGTAAATCTGTGTTGAACCGGTGTGAAGCTGCTGAAGTTTTTGTATTGGCCAGATCACTTGGATTTTCCATAGACAGTTCTTCTATCCGCGCCACTTTCTTGACGACTCATGAGAATATCTAGAAATGACAGGTAGCTGTTGGCCTGAAATTCACAAGTAATCTCCAGGTTAGGATGGCAATCATTTAGACGTTGCACCAGGCTACCGATTATTTGTTTGGATGGACTGAATATTGATGTATCGTCGACGTGAAGCTTGTATTATGACAAGTTTTCACTATCCCTAACTAGCTTTTGCTCAGTGTTTAGCATGAAAGCTTCTGCTAAGATGTGACCTAGTGGACCTCCAGTGGATACTCCATTTATTTGATGGTAACACTCCTCGAGAAACTGAAACTTGGTATTCTCAGTACAGGGCAGCAAAGATTCCCTCAATATTTCAGTCGGAAATGACAACGTAATTTGATTCGTTTTAACGAGCTCACAAATATAGTCGATCGTTTTGTGCAGCGCGGTATTCGTGAATAGCGACTGAGCGTCTACAGGGTACATCAGTTCGTTAGCAAGATTGATTCCGTCCAAGTTATTGATCAATTCGAAACAGTGCTTACTTGACTGTCTGGAATTTTTGCTTTAATGGAGTTAGAATAGCGACTATCGAGCGTGTTAATTTGTGGTTTGTGGAGTTTGTCATTGCCAAAATTGGCTTGAACGGTATGTGAGCAGTCGCAATAGGTCTGAGGTTATTGTTGGTCACGTTCAGTTTGTTGTTCCTTTATAGCCGGAGGAAGTACTAGTGCTATCGACCTTGTTATGTGCACTTGGTGAGGAAGGATATTTTCACAAGTTCACGAGCAATTTTGCATCCCAAGCTGGTCACACGTCACAGCAATCTGCATATTTCGGCGGGAGACTGTCGTCTTAAAAATGTGAAGCAATTGGTTTCCTTGAGCAATTTGAGTATAGCAGTTAGAACACGGAAAGTGGCGGATGGAGACATCCACGTGATCATTGTGTCATAGAAAACGAATAGACTTATTCGGGATTCTTAGAATGCTGTCTGAACTAAGGAAGTAAGCCCAGACAATGTGAAACTTGATTTGTCTGTAGAGAGATAACGGGCCACGAGTTTGATATACATCCTCATTTGGTGACATGAAACATAACTTCGGAACTTACCCAAGGTTCCTCGGTGTGTGAATGTATCCTAGATGATTAGTATTTAAAGGAGCATTATTGACAACCGATCGTGACTGAATACACAGACGTGATGATTCCATTGTTCTCAGTACAATGCTGATGACTCATGGGTCAACACGGTCGCTTCCTAAAGATGTGCACTGAAGTAGGACCATTCATCATTGATTATACCAAACAGGAGCGAAACTTGAGCCCGATGTTTTAGACTCAACTGTAGTTGAGCGTGCAACCGTAAATGACGCAGAACTGAACTTAATGGCACCACGTTATAATTATGTGCCCAGTGAAATATTAGAGGTCTGTACGAAAATGTGCGCAGTTGTTTCCTTTCTAAGGAAGCCGACCTGAGAGATTTGTCTGAAGATGAGAAGGTTGATCAAATGCGAGTTGTTCTCCACGTGTGAAACTTCATTTCCCTAATTAACAAAACTTCATTAATCAAAGTCTACGACCTATTTTACGTGTTCATTTTTTCACACAGCATGTACCTTGCACAGGCCGAGGATTTGGAAACAAACGGACGGTTGAAAGAAGCTGAACGTCTCTACTTGACCGTGAAAGAGACAGATCGGGCTATATTGATGTACAAACGCAATAGACAATATCGTGATATGTTACGTCTGGTTCGTATCTACAACCCGGAGTTACTTGATCAAAAGCTGTTGGATCTGGCACAGGATTTAGAAAAGGAAGGAAACTTGAAACAGGCTGAACAGTACTATATGGAGGTTTGTTCACCGAACCGTGCATGTAGATCACTTTGTTCCATACGGTCTGGATTAACTAGAAGAGGGTTCTTGGTCAGACTCTGTGTCTGAGCCCCTCCATATATAAGAGTCTTTTATGATCCATAACAATTTTTACCTAAGAAAACCAAATTCTCTAAATCCTGTTTCTGATTGTCGAGAAGCACAGAATGTCCTTATGACATGACAGTACGCTTTTGTTGAGGCAAGTCAAACACTTTTCTGTTAAGCTAACAATATCAAGTGACAGTTGAGAAAATGACCATTTAACTAGGGAACCTGATTGTTTTGATGGTGGTACTGCATTTTGTCTGAAATTGTTTACCCGCCGACCATTCTCAACTCTTTCATTACTGTTGTATTCAAGAACGACGGAAAATACCAGTAGTAAGTAAGCTTTATTACAGCAACCGTTTCAAGTAACGTTACGGAAAACTCTCAGTCCACACGGCCCAGGCAGCCGATGCCCGCATGTGTTATCGATCGCTTGAAGGTCAGAGCAATCTGATTGGCCGACTGCATGGCTCACTTGCATTCGACTGGACACAGCAATTACTAACCTGGAAAATTTTCCTTTTTTGGCTGCATGACAGATAGGCACCAGTGTCGAAAACTAATACACTGCTGTTGGTGATGACTTACTGTATGTCTGACCTTCACACAAAGTCTAGGCATCAGTAAGCAACCTGTGGATTTTTGAAAAGGAATGTGGTGTTCTGTTTAACTTTAACTTGATAACCCACCACAGTTTATACACTTTGTAGTATGTATAAATAAATTGAGTGCGCCACCCCACCTCCCTCTACAATAGACCGATGTTCGGATGGAAGTGAATTAGGCTACTGAAGGGTGTCCTTTATTAGGAGTTGTCTCCCTTCTTCCTGTGTCAAAAGGTCGGTGTGGCTGGCAGCTACAGCATCTGGTTGGTCTTCTCTGAGGTCCACCTTCACTCTTTTACGGTTGACTCGGCCTATCCATTGTGAAATGTGGGCTGCTTTATTGCATTTCACAGCTGATTTGTGTGGAATCTGTAGTCATCGTCTTGCCCCTTCACGCGTCCCGTCACGTGACAAGCCGTCTAGCCTAAGTGACGCTCACTCTCCCAACCTGTACATGCGCGCCCACACATCCATCGGCCCGAAAACCCTCTTCCACATTCGAACGCATGAACGCGGTCACCATCTGCACACTCATCCAACTGGTACGCACCAACTGGAGGTGGTTCAGTGCGGTCGATACAAAGACACGCATGACGCGGTAACATCACAACTGTACAGGACAGGACCCAGTTCAGGCGAGCGCAACTGCATTAAGCTTGTACACCAATTCCAACAATAAACATCCAAACCATTGACTTAACCTTTTCATTGACTATCGTTCGAAAATACTCAATGAAGTCATGAGAACGACGAAGTAGCGAACAAGACTTGTTTTTTTGTGTGTTTGATCATCAGGCTAATTACACCGCAATAAATATGAAAACAGTAACAGGGGTGAGTCAGGAAAAACGGTCTTGTTCGCTACTTTGTCGTTCTCATATCGGTATTTATTAGTGGGTACTCAAACTATCACGGTTAAGAGTTTCACTCCAAATATCGTCATGTTTACACATAGCAGGCCCCACTTTAATATCATTGCGAGGCATGCTAATTTGTTCATGAGATAAAACACCGGCTGCGTGCAATGCTACGCAATCCAACTAGAATGATGCAGATTCATCGCGCTTGCACACATGATATGGCTTGTATCGTGGCGATCAAACCAAGGGTAATATATGTTTACATGGAGTCAGACCGTGATTTGTCAATTGGATTTGTGCGTGTGTGCCGTAGGAAACATGCATCTCTCCTGCCCGATGTGTCAGTGATTTACTGCGTCATTTGAGGGGGGGTGCCTCCACAGTGGACCCGGGCAATGAAGCGAAGAAGACGACGTTCCGAAGTATCCGCCGTCAACTGGCTGAGCGTGTTCGCGGAATCAAAAACAACTGGTGGATGAAGCAGGGTGAGCATATGCAGGGTTTCGCAGATCGTCGTCAGCATAAGGAGTTCTACGATTCGCTCAAAGCGATATTCGGTCCATCTATCCAGTCTACCAAAGCACTGGTAGACGTGGACACCGGCTGTTCGTGTACCCAGCCAGAGGACATCATGAAAGTCTGGCGCAAACACTTTGGTAGCCTACTAAATCTTCCTGCTACCGTTGATTGGGTGGCCGTGAACAGCCTGCCACAACTGGACATCAAGCCTTCACTTGCTCTCCCTCCTGATTTACTAGAATTGCAGAGAGCGATTAGTCAGCTTCGCAACGGTAAGGCTGCAGGTGAAGATAGATTGCCAAGCGAAATCCTGCAGAATGGCGGGCCGGCGATGGAATGTGCACTGCTCCAGCTGGTTCACTCCATCTGGGAGCAGGAGGTGATGCCACAGGATTTCAAGGATGCTGTGATAGTACCTTTGTTTAAAGGCAAGAGTAGCAAGCAATGCCCCGACAGTTATCGGGGCATCAGTCTGCTGAGCTGCGCAGGCAAGGTGCTTGCCAGAATTCTTTTAAACCGGCTGAATACGGACGTTTTAGAGGCCAATGTTCCTAAGGAGCAATGTGGATTCCGGGCGAATCGGAGTACGATCGACCTGGTGTTGGCTGTTCGACAGCTTCAGGAGAAGTGCCGGGAACACAACCAGCCCCTGTATGTCCTCTTCGTCAACTTCGTCAAGGCGTTCGATTCCGTGAGCCGCGAGGCGCTGTGGACGGTGATTGGTAAGTTTGGATGTCCAAGTAAGTTTGTCAATTTGATTAGATTGTTGCATTTGGGAACCATCTGTGCCATAGGTCGTGGTGACATGACTATATGGCGTTGCGATGTGTGCGGCCGCGAATGTGCTGGCCGTTTGGGATTAGTAGGTCACCGTCGGCGAAGAGACAACGAGTACGCTAGGCTCAGGTAGGTCGTATCAGCATATCCGTTCTGTTTTTGTTAATGAGTACATCGACCAAGACCATGGTCGTTTGGCAACTAATTTGCTCCTCTTTTCGGAAACTTGGGTGTCTGCGATCTTCTACCTATTCTTTTCTCAGGCTTTGTTGGTGTATTCAATGATGAATCGTTCGCTTGACCTTTTGGTAGTTCAACTTTGAGTTTTGTTTTTCAACTTTATCCTCTCTGGAATGCACCAGCATGCACTCGTATACTGAAATGCTTCTTGTATTACACTTCACACATCTTTCTCTCTGGTATAGATCTTGCCATTGCAGTCTCTCTCATTGTTTATTTTCCGAGAGATAAGGATTTCCTTTCCGTGCTAGCCATTCAATTGGCTAACCAGCATTGGCCAGCTGGACACAAAGACCTCACTCACACACCTACTGGTCTTATTCCTTCGGGTTTACACCGAATACCTAATGTGTGAGTGGGACCGCAAATGGTGCAGCGCAAGCCACGTGGGGTGTTGGTTTAATGCGCAGGCGTCCTTTGGCTTCGGTCACTGTGACAGGCTAATCCGTCTCGGATGCCGCCAACTCAGTCATTTGAGGGGTTCATCTGTTCTTTAGGCCGCTGTAAACTTGCATGCTACCATCGTACCATTGTTCTGACCACAGACGATTGCTGTTAGTTGGTCGATTACAACAGAAAAGACCTTAAGCCTGGCTATATGCGATAAATGTCCTCAGCATCTCACCAGGTGGCATAGGGATGCCACACCGTTCAAGATGGATTAGCGACGGACGAGTGCACCCCACATGACCCCGAATCAAAGTCGTTCCCTAAAATAGTGATCAATCCATACATGTAAACGGTTTCAGAACGTCGGCTTTGGCTGCAACGCAGTAGATAATGTAAGCCACAAGTTTTCCAGAGATCGATATGAAGAGATGGCCAATCCGTTATAGTTTAGTGATGAACGAACCCAGTCCTTGTAAGAGCAGTGACTCTTGTTGACTGACCTACTGTACTGATGTTCTTCACACGGCTTCACTTCTTTTCTCCATGTCTGTACAGCGCACTCATCTCTGTTGCAAGATGTACAACATTAAACCATTAAGGACGATCAGAAGCATGTCATCAGAAACCTCACACGATCACTCTATGGATTCCAATCCAGAGCGGCCTTCGGATGTCGTATTCTTCCAAATTGTAATGGTGTGACCGTATAATTTGGATTACATTACTCTGACTCGATCGCCGAAACAAAAAGTTTATTAAAAAGGGTAACGTGGTTTAATGTTAAGTTCCAGAACCTTCCGTTAACCTTCAGCTTTCTTTTTTCTGTACTGATCTGCGCGAGCCGTACGCTGTTATGACTGACCTGACTTGTAATGTCAGCGCTTGGAACTCGAAATTATCAGTGAAACACTGAGTTCCCTTTCGCCACCTAATCAGGGCACAAAGAGGACATACGTTACGATATGGTAATATTTCTTTTGTGCTCCCCAGTGGCCAACGTGAAACACGCAGATAAAGTAGCCAGATAGGTGAAGACAGCCAATAACTAGATCTGCAAACAGCTCCAAGTATCATTTGATCAGAACCACCGTAATCCATTAGATTGCCTCAACTACCTTTGTGTACACAACACCAGTTGATTATGTTGTGAGCCAAGAACACGGATGGCACAAAGGTTGTTTATTTAGGAAACCAGCTTGAGTTAGGTGTTCAAACAGGACAGGAAACAAAAACATTCATCTGCATATGACAATCGTCCCAGAAGGTCCCGGCTGCCACAGACGTTAATGCTCAGCTCCTTTGCGTAGCCAGGACTATTCCATGGCATACTGCACTGTCGTGTTGGTGTGATGTTTCTTCCCGTGTATTTCCTGCGGCTACTTTGATGACAATCTCCGTGCTGTCGCCCCACCACTGAATAGTGGTGTGAGTAGTATGGGGCGATCGCTCGTTCTCATCACAATTAGTTCACATAAGCATTGCTTCGCAAAAGTTCAATAACTGGGTTTCAACCGTGCACTGTTATCCCGAATGAACCAACTGGAGTGGCTTTGTGAACTGTTGTCGTGTGCTTACAAACCGACGACGTGGAATTTGGAACAGTCTGTTCACCACTTTGAGGCCGGTCTATTATCAATTGCTTCAACCATATCGGGATGTGTTCGGACACATGGCGTGATAGCTGTCGAACTGGTTTGCTTATTTTAACGTCATTGCAACTGCGAGTTAACTAGTACAGACCTTGGGTGTTAGACTGATTTGACGAACCGCCTTCATGACTACGTTGATTTGTTCGTAATACTGTTCACCAGATGACCTCTTTTGAGTTGCAAAAGCAGGAATATATACATACTTTAAACCATCTAAATGGATTATTTGCTTTTGTTCAACTTAGTGTGACCCTCAGTGAACTTTTTGAGGTAGCCGCTAGTTAGTGGTGTATTTTCTCATCATCCGGTCTGCTCGCACTTATTTGGAGGTACAAATACGTCTAGTTCTGTTAAACCGGGGTTTGCCCCAACCATCTCAGAAAATCTTTCTTTAATCTCGAGCGTTGTATTGAATTCTGAATTTGTTTGTAACTCAACAATGGAAGTTCTTCAACTTGAAATAATTCATCATCTTCTTGTCGAAAAGCCCGCCAACTTACTTAACTGACTTGTTGATTACCCTCGTAGATTAACTGCCCTGTTATCACCACTCGATTTAAACAAGTTGTGTGTTTCTATCGGCTTTTCTGAAACTTAGGCTTTCGGCTGCCACATTTTGAGTTGAGCAAAATTACTCAACGAGTTCATCAGATGCCAGAAAGTGTCAACTATGCCCGTCTTCGCTAATGTGAGACAACAGTGGGGTCGGTAATACTTTACGTTGGCGAAACCTGGCCGCTCATGATAGAGGACGTGAACCGTCTTCGGGTATTTGACCACCGGTGTCTGCGTTCAGTCGCTCGTATCGGGTGGCACCAGCGAGTAAGCAACAAGGAGGTTAGGAAGCGGGTGTTTGACAGAGATTGTCAAATGAGTTCTTTTATTCAGTCACTACATTTGCACATACTTAGATGGTTAGGCCATGTACTAAGGATGCCAGCTGATCGCTTGTCACACCGAGCACTATTTGCCGACTCTGCGGCCGATTGGCGCAAGGTGCGAGGTGGACAGATGATGACCTGGCGTAGGTAAATGAAATCGTTCACGAAGGGGCGGACTACTGTAGATCGGGTTTGTATTCCGGACTGAGACCTTCGCGACTCACAGGTGAGGTGAGGTGGCGGCTAACCGAGCTCAGTGCCGTGAATGTTGTCGTTGTTTGGTCGAGTTGTCTGTGATGTGAATGCACTTAATGGCGCGGGGCAGTGAAAGCCTTAAGGAAGCTGTCTTGCTGATGACGCCTTACTTTCACTTACAACTCGGTTGTTTGTTTGCAAGGTGTAGGTGCCTTGATGTTGTATGTCTGAATGTAGACGTAGATTTTTTTTAGTGGTTAGGTCCCCTCCCCCCTCCCTTTTTTCCTCTCTCTTCCTAAACAGGCTTTGTTTCTTCTTCATGGTTGTGTGGCAATTAAACATCAGTATGAACCACTGATGTTTTGATGTCTGTGATGATGATGTTGAAGATTTCGATGTGTCAACTTCAAACTTGATACAACATGATAAATGGGAGGATGGCAATTAAAATAGAACTGGGTAGTTTGTGATACAATAGAAAGTCTATTACTTTGAGATTATGAACACAATCACTATGGACCTATCAAATCTTTGCAGAATATCCTTTGGCAAGTTTTGCTGCCTCAGCTGTTGAAAAATACCGGGTCTATGAACGTTTGTATCCGATATGTTGCTACAAATGCAAAGAAATACTGGTGTGTCAACCCGTTTCCATCACAAATTTACGAACTCGAACTGAATGCTACCCAAATACCGTGAAATTAATAAAGATATGAAGTGTCACCGATTATAGTCAACTCGATTATGTAAATTTTCAGGGTTTCATATGTTTTGAAGTGTCAGAAAATCCGTAAATGATCACACAGTACATAACGCATTCATAAAATATAAATACCGCTCGCAAACTTGCCAGCTTAGTTCTCAATCCACAGAGTATTTTAAGTGTTCCATGTCGGACTAGCTGCTATAGACTGAAACCAGTCCTGGTCAAAATCTGCTCCCCAGTATTCGTTCCTAACTGTACCAATTTTGTTAACAGGCCAAGAATTGGAAATCAGCTGTCAATATGTACAGAACACGTGATCAGTGGGAGGAAGCATATCGCGTGGCTTGCAACTGTACCAGTCAACCAGAGGTGCGTAAGCAAGTGGCTTATTTGTGGGCCAAGCAATTAGGTGGAGAATCTGCTGTACGGCTGTTAACACGTATCGGCCTTTTGGACACTGCAATAGACTACGCCATAGAGCATTGCGCATTCGATTTGGCATTCGACCTGACACGACTGGCATGTCCTGACCGGGTTAACGAGGTACACAGCAAGTTTGCCATGTTTCTAGAGGATGATGGGAAGTTTGCTGAAGCCGAAGTTGAATTTGTGAAAGTAAGTCAACATATCAATCAGTTGCAGTATTCAACATTTTCAGCTGTAGATTAAAAGCTAACTCTGATGATATAAATCATTAAGAGCCATAGATAACTAATAACGGATGTTAGATATTCATTGCTTGCAAGATGATGACGGTACTGTTTTTCAAATGGTGTGGAGTGTTCCGAAGATGTAGGAAGCCTAACGCCAATATAGATGTACGCGTAAATCGTGAACAACAAACAACCAGTCGCACACTAAGAGAATAAAACTTAGATGAGTAACAATAAATCTTTTTAGTCTACCTAAAGATGATCTTGTTTGTTTCCGATCTAAAACTACGTAGACAGCACCGGGAAAACTAAAGTGCCATAGAGATTGGTTTACAAACGAACATTTACTATGCGATTACGGAATGCCTGGACATTCAGGCCGTTTGTTTAGTTTCTGGCTAGTTATTCTATCAGACCACGATAAGCGAGGCTCAGATCGCGTGAATGCCTTGTGAATGACCAGCGACCAAATCATTCCAAGTTGTTGTTTTTTATTCTCATATATGTTTATATCAGCGTTATAATACAGGCGACTTCCGTACGCTAAGTACAATTGTTTTTACAAGGTTCTCAGCCAAGCAACCATTACCGTTTGTATTGATTATAAAGGTGTGTCCAATTCGGCTGTGTGAATTAGTGCACCTTAAAGGCTGGAACATACCTAGCAAGTAAGCGAATGCATCGTTGGCATTTTATTCTCTTGAGTTTACCATGAACTGTCCACTGTATTCAGTACCAGCAACATCGTATCACAGTGTCATCATCCACAATTGATCGCAGCTATCACATGCACATAGACTTTCCAGTCTACCCCTTTCGAATAGCAGAAGCACTAGACTCGTGTTTCACTCTCACTAGACCTTGCCAATGGTGTACATCCTTACCACTGCCAGGATTTGAACTCCGGCCACGCTTTTCATGAGGCAACCATGTTTACCATTGCGTCATTGACCTCACATTAAGCACGATCGAATTACCATATCTGAACGCTCAACCACTTTCGCTTGCGAGTAATGATCAGATTTCCCGATCGTCTCGAGAGGACACAGTTACTGCCTGTTAACTCCAATCGATGACCCCCTCGACTAGGACTTCTCTACAAGTTGACGTTGGGTTGTATTTGATTACCATTTACGACCAATTTATCTTTCCGTTTTTTCTGTACTACAGGATGCAGATACCGTCAGCGTGCTGACAACACGCTCAATCATATAGGGTGCAAAGCTGAAGGTGAGGGTCAGAATCGATCCCCTTTTAAGCCACCGTGAATAACTGATCGCGTGATTTGCCATGTAAATGTTTACGGGATACATATACGTGCAAAGCTGTACAAAATATAACGGCTGGTTAGTTATGACGTTACCAACTTTTGCCCTCTACTGACTATTATAATGAACTAGACAATCGAACGATATTAGATTAGTGCAGCGAAGAAAGTCTATCTATTTCATTACACTTTTCACTTTACCCTAGGCTGGAAAGCCGCGCGAGGCTGTCCTCATGTACGTGCACAACCAGGACTGGGACGCGGCGGCTCGTGTAGCCGCTGAACATGATCCCGACAGCGTGAATGACGTGTTACTTGGACAGGCCAGACTAGCATTCGGGGACAAGGAGTTTGCTAGGGCTGAAGCTTTGTTGCTTCGCGCGCAACGCCCGGACATGGCTGTTCGTGCGTACCGGGAGGCCGGTATGTGGGAAGAGGCTCTTAGAGTAGCTGAGGCTTATCTTCCAAATCAAGTACAAGAACTGCAAGTGAGTGTGATACTGTATTATCCTGTAAATCAATAATGTTTTCATCTCAATTATGCTAAAGTGGGAAGTTTCACATCAATTTCTTAGTTTGATTCCTGTTTTATTTTTAAGTTTGTTGGAATCTATTGACTTATAGTGTCATGGATTAAAACACACACACAAGCACATTAAATTTACCTTAAAATGATGGGCATTTTGTTTATGAAAGCCTCACCACGCCTTCTTAATTACCTTGGGAATTAAATACTTCGAATGACCCTCGAAATCGTACTTAGATTGAAATCTGCCGCGTAAGTAATAGGCAGAAAACGTTCGACTGGTTGCAGCAAGCATTTAGCATTTACGAGACAAGAGCCCGCATTTAAAGGTGTACCTCAGTAGTAAGGAAGTCAGAGTCTGTCGTTGGCTGGTCTCAATGGCACGTGCAAAGTCATAAGCTGTAAGCTGATTTGTGCAATACAGAACGAAGCACTTGGCGGATAACGGAGGGTGAAACATTGAGGCTGTTCCTCCAATCCTGATGTGGTGTCTTAACTCGACGGTTGGATTAGTTCCTTGCTGTACTAGTATGAAAATTGCGTGCTTTCGTTAACGGTTCGGATCAAAGTATGCGCTGTTGGCAGGCTTTATTAAGACGGTTAGTCAAGTATTTAATGTCACATGTTGGTATAGATCCTACTGAATTTCACAGTTGTCTGCAAAGACGCTGGTTCGGCGTGGAACTACATTTGTTAACTTTAACATATGCTGTCCCACGAAACTTGCTGTAGATACCGGGCTCGCATAGTAGTTTGGGGTCAACACATCATCTCGAACACACTAAAAGAAGGGTCACCGATAAAGGATATAAATGCCCGATCGTCGATATTACCTGTATCTTTCACGCATACTGGCATGGTCAGGCCATCACGTGCGCAAAAGGTGGCTCACATCGCACACGGTCACACTTTGTAACGCTTGTGTAATCCACCCTCATTAAGGTTTAAATATGCTCAGTTTCAATGCACTTAGAAGCTTTTCTACTGGTGATGAAGAGCAAGCTGAAGCTGTTTTTATTAGTCGTTGGTATGTGGTACCCAGGGAGTGCATGAAGTTAGAATTAAAAATGTACTAGATATTGGCGTGGAAAACTGTACCCCCCTGGAAAATAGGTTCACAAGAGCCTATCAACTTCAGATGTTTATGTAAAGCTGGTCTATCTAGAATATACAGTAGGACAGGGAACGGTTGCCCTCTGATTACGGAGGAGTGTTTGTCTCCTTGCCTTCGATCACACTGTGGGTAAGCTTTTCAACGTAAGGATGCTTAATTGAAAGAGGAATTTACCTAGGTGCATCAGTCCTATAACCCGTTTGTCACCGAGACACATAAAGCAGTAACGCACCAGGCAATATCTCTGGTGCGATCTCTTACGTTTGTTCGAAAAATCTGGATGGACTAAACGATATCTACCTTGCACCATCTTAGTGAGAGAGTCTGTGTTTTTAGGACAAGCGGTCAGTCATCGGCGATGTAACTTACACACCTGCTAGTCACAAAATGCATCTTCTATTCAGTAATTTGGTCATTTTATATCTGCCTAGTATCTTGACCATATCAGTGTGATTGCACTCTCAAAGTTCACCGGTTACACATTTTAGTCGTGTTTCTTGTCAGGTTAGCAATCTAGAGAGAGGCGCTTTTGATCCCGTGTGTATCTCGCGGTTACAACGTCAACTAACAAACTGTAGGCATAAGGATTAGTACTGTCTGGTATTTTGTACAACTTGTCTAATCAGTATTCTTATGCACTAACTCCATCACCTAAACATATTCGCGAAACGTTCAGGCGACTTGAGCACTACTCGCACACGATTATAACTGAATGGTTTAGTTTTGTCATTTGAAATATGTGGGGCCCGGAAAACCACCAAGGACGAGAATCTCCAACGAGCAAAACCTGTTCAGCCCGCAGAAATCGAACAGGTATACTACTCTTAAAATTCACTGCTCCTGGTCAGACATGCTGCACGCTTTCCTGCGCGCGATCAACGTGAATAATTAAACTTGTTTTTGCCATGGATGTTGGGTTAACAATTGCTAACTTTATCCCTGATGTATATCGATCATTCGCCTAGTCCCCAATTCCCACCCGAAAATGCATATGCCCTTCATTAGTTATACAGACCTAACGCGGGTTCATTGCTGTCCAAATGCTGACCGACAGATAACAAGAACTGGCGACAGACATCTAGAAGCCAGTTTGATTACGCAGTTATAGAAAGTTGGATTTCAGACAGCCTTACACTTTACTACCTGGTACGAGCCTTATGATCAGTGCTACTTGCTTTTGTCCACTCAATTTGTTCACGACTGTGTACATTCTTTGATGTAACTGGACTGATAGCCGCCGAATTCACCTGTGTATTGATGTATGGAATATTCTGGATGGAAATTTATAACCTTGGAAGCCATCACGAACAATAGGAAGGGCCCCATGGTCTCTGCTGCCGGATGAGAAACGATGACTAGGTTGTCGACTGATGTTCATTGATGGTTACATAACTAGTGACTACTGAGACTCGAATGTTAACAACAAATTGTGTAATTATGTACGGATGAAAACATGTGACCAAGAGTGCAGAAATTCTGATTGAAAGCACCGTACATTTCTGTCCAATACAGGCTGCATAGGCTTTATCCGTGGGTATTTTCCAGCATTTCGAAGCATGAAGTCAATCAAGTGAATATTGGTTTTCGTCCTGCAAGCACGAAAGGAAGTTCTTATTTAGGCGAAGATATAGTTGCTTACCAATAATGTCTTCCATACAGCGAGCGAATTTCAAGCCTACTTATTGCTCTTGTTCGAGTTTATTCAGTGAGATGGTTCCACAAAAGGTGCCAGATATGAACGTTACTCAGCTTGTAACTAGGATATTACCGGCTACTTATCTGACGAGTAGTGTCATTTTTCCCAAGTGGCTGCTAAATAAACCATTTACCATCATCTGTTTAGACCGGCTGATCGAGTTGAGGAAACTTGTCTACTAAATTCTATTCTTTCAGGAGGAATTCAACGAGGAGCGACTAAGAGTGGCCAACGGTGGCGACGTTGAATCTTCCTTCAGAAATGGTCGGCTGATGGGTACGAGCGGTGCGTCTGGTTTTCACAAGACCAAGAACTCAAATGGTACTGAAAGCACCAACGCTTGCTTCTTACAAGCAAGGGAACTGGAATCTCGTGGTGAATATTTGCGAGCTGTAGAATGCTACCTAAAATTGCAACCGGAATCGAGCTCCACAGCCAGTTCTGAGGAAACAGCTGGCGGAATTCCCGCCGAAATATGCCAACACGCATGGCTTCATGCTGCCAATCTAGCCGTGAAGTTTTTACCTTCTGACAGTGCTGCTAAAGTGGCCGAATTGGTGGCTTCACGTTTGATGAACATTAAGGTAAGTCCAACCCATACACAGAGTGATTGCTGACCTTATTTCTTGTTGACCACAGTGGATGTAAAGAATACGCAAAATAATAGCACGCCATTTACTCGAGTAGTTAGTAATAAGTTACCTCCAGATTGCCGTAGAAATTATAAGAAATAAACTACGAAAACGGCATTTAACGGTCATTCTTATCAGATTTCTATATTCACTCGAAACGTATGCGAATTGTGTATAGAACAATAAAATGTCGTATAAATTAGTAAATTTTTCACGGAACGGGGCAAATTATAGTCTATCAGAGAGAGAGGTGTTGGTGTGTGATGAAAAGCCATATAGGTCAATCACAGCTGATAGTGTCAAATGTTTAACGTTCTGCGGAGTTTCAAGTGATTGTGGGATAGGTGATCCAGAGAGGTGAAGGGCTTATACGAAATGCTTCTCCGCAAACATGCATGGATCATAGAATCTGATGGCGGTAGCTTCAGCTGTTGGTGACGGCAGTACTCTGACCGACCTGTGGTGGAATTCACGGGCCTTACCGATAATTCGGAACGTTTCTGTTTAATTTGATAGCCAATGTCGTTTATGTAAAACCTGGCTGCGCTTGAACTGGGCCAAATCGGAACACTGCAGAGCCATTTCGGGACGTGTTCACGAATCATTTCCGATAATCTTGTTTTTCTGCCAACTAAACCCATTTCAATAACAACACATGAGAGAGGAGATACAAAAAGACAGCGGCACCAATACCGGACAAGTGCTGAATGATACAATAAGCCTCCACGCAAAATTAGGTAACCTCGGTTGTGTTCAAAAATCTGTAGCTAAGTCGTTCATGGTTATCCTCATCCTTATATGAGCATTAGATAGGAATACGCTTTTACTCAGGCGTCTGAATCAGTTCACATTTTGCACTGGAATTCACACTTTTGTGTTTGAATCTCTTGGAGCATCCATTCAGTAATAGTTTGGAGTGTACAAAAACAATCGGAAATAGACTTAGCTCAAAGCCAGAGCTAGTATCTACGCGGTAGTAATAACACAGCGTGTTAGCTAACGAAATCGTAGTGTAATCAATATAGCATAGCAGCCATGAGCGTGAACAGAAGATACCGTGGCTCCGGCTTCCAATCACCTCCGCAGTGACGTAGAACATTCAACAACAAAACGTTGCTAAGAGGGTTGAACATTACTGAAAGAAGACTAAGCGGAAGAACTAGAAATAGTATGGGTGCAGGTACACCATTGACCGAGACCGCCATCTCGGATAGCGTCTCCAACCAGTGTTTTGAGTGATCACGAGGACCCCATCCAGGCAGGCGACACCTTCCCACTCTGCTCAATGGAACAGTCAAGGTCTTCATATTTCGTGACCACGTTGTTGCTTGACCACCACGCGGTTTTACCCAAATGTTGTTGGCCTCAGTATATAATGCTCGTTACGGTAAACGCTCAGGTGGCATACAGAGAACATGACCCAACCATCTCAAGCTGTGTACTGTGATTAATTGACCTACTGATCGCGCATCCCGAGCATTCCGGAATACGCGCCGGCGAACGACCACATTACTCACACAATCAGTCCACTTAATATGGGCCAACTGGCGGAGACAACGATGGT
>LUCH01001788.1:48448-70947 GCA_013368495.1 Paragonimus heterotremus
AAACATAAAGAAAAATGCAGCATCCACAGGCATTATATGTCCTTCTTTTCAACGACAGCCGGGCATCTTTTCGACGCCACGGATGACGCAGTTTGGCAAAGGCAACTCGTCTCCTTGCAATCCTCGCTGATATCTCATCAGCAATATTACAGGTTGACGAGATGGTGCTACCCAAGTATGTGAAAGTGTTCACAGTCTCAAGCGGATTACCTGCAATGAAGAAAGTAGGAGTGGAGGTGCTCCAGTGTTGAAGCAGCACTTTGCACTTTAAAGGTGCAAAGCGCATTCCATACAAACCACTCCGGTCTGATGGTAAAATTTATATGAATGTGTCCTATAGTAGTAGGTTGCAAAAGGATAGTTCTTAGAAGGTGTAACATGAGCGTTGTATAACCGATATCGTGGTAATCTGAAAATCGAATTCTTCAAGCACTTACGTTCACCGTATTTGATAAACAGCCGTGGGTTTATGAATACCTGTGTATAAGTTGGCTTGTCACATTGGTCAAATATGAACATCTCCAATCTGGTGTGGACTGAAAGAAATTAAACTGATGTCGCACGGTCTGTCCAAACTGGTTATGAAATCGTGAAAAAAATATTCCGTCCGTATATCTGGGGAATAAAATTGGTGGATTTTCCCAGGCACCTATAGAGAGAACTGTAAATATAAACGGAATAATGCCTGAATAATAGGTTTTCTAAACCATAAGTAGACCACTGCGTTTCCGTAAATATCTGGATCATTCAGTATCCCAGCAGTATCTGGGTACCATACTGAGGCGAGAATCAGCGAAATAGCTTGATTTGTGGCTCATAACACTAGCTAGCATGTGGGCAACACTTAATCAGTGTCTTCATGAGTGACACCTAGGCGTAGTCAGTGACCTCAGTTTCAGTGTCACCGTTGAGAGTACTCGACGTGCAAACACTGCACAAATTCAGTGTATGTGATAGATCCTTAAAGTTTTGCTGCGATCGTTTTTGACAACACGGCGAGTAAAGGTGTGTTAAACTGATGATGGAATATTTCTGCATATTCCCATCAATCTTTACATCTTGTAGTGGTAGTGTAGAAAGAAGTATCTCTGTAATTATCGTATAAAGTTAACTGGGTTAAAAATAAGCTGTATTTACGGCTATATGTAGGGGCATACTTTTTTAAATACGGAGAGGTGAGCAGACTTTTAAACGACCTCAGCAAGTATAAATCCCATTGCAAAGCAGAACTGTGAAATGCTCGGTTTGTTCAATGCTTTTCGTTGGTGTGATGGAATATCAATCACAAACCAAGACCTGTCTTGTCTCTCGCGAATTTCGTCTAGATAGCCTCTTCATCTCATATTTTTGTATATCACATGACCGGAATTCTCTCAGACCTATCACATTTCAATCACATGCCTTATAATCTAGTTTGTTGTAAGTTTTACCGTTTTGATATAATTTGTTAGGTTTGTTAATCACTTGTTGGTGCATACTTATGACTGAGCAATGTATGTGCATGAAGCGCCAAACTACCATTTTATAACTTCGCAAATCACAGCCGGGAGGAACGAATGATTGGTTTATTCAGAAAAATATTTTTCGTAACATTGTCAGCCCATTGCTAAGCAAAAACGTTGTAGAAATTGCTTCAGTGTGAGTGTTATAGGCATCAGAAACAAGTGTTCGATTAGTTTATGCAGATGCACGCTTTGATCACGCAATGTAGTCGAAGACATGAATGGAGTAATGTAGTGAAGATGAACGACCATACTGCACTACTCGTCAGTAGACCAGTAGTGTAGTATGGTCGTGACCGAGAGAAAAGAAGGCAAGGAACGTTGGATTGCACTGTGGCATGAAATGATGTTTTCCGTAAACGAATATGGCAACCGTGGCGTTCCTACATCAATGTTATGTGGAGATGAATGTTTTTGTTCGTGGTGGTCTAGAAGCGTATATCCTGTGTTAATCTTCCGAATAAACAGTCCAGTTTTCAATTGCCAACCTCATCCAAATGAGATTGGCAATTGAAGCCTCTGAACCCGATCAAGTTGCCGTGCTATCTCTCTGGGACGGTGTGGAAGGAATTTCACTATTTGAGTCAAAGAACGTATTTTTGCCTGGCAAGTGCTTGTGCACACCTAACCTGCCACTTCTTTTCCGTCAATGAAGCTTCCCTGATAGCCAGAAATTTCGAGTGTTTGTTAGGAGAGACTGTGTTGTTTGTCATTAGTTAGACCGTTGCCCTGCATCATCGCACTGACTAACGGCTTAGGGGAACGTAATTGAAAACGGATTGGATCGGACGAGTTCGTCGATACGTGATCAACCAATGATTTGCGAAAAGTTACAGACAGACAGTCTTGGCAACTCGAACAAACAGGCTCACTGACCGATCTGCCTAGCACTCTAGCATAGCATCCGTTATAACGAGCACGAGTAAAATCAAGTTAGTTAAACGTATCACACGTTGAAACAAACAAGCTACAAGCTAAGTCAAGCCAACCGGCAGGAAAGCCGAGTCTTCGGGTCCAATTGAATCTCTCCATTTTACTGCTTCTTGTTGTCTATAAGATAGCCTATGTAAGGTCAGTAGATTTGAGGCTACCCGATAGCAGAATTCCTACTGTTTGCTTTCGTTTCGGAAAGCGGCAGATTTTCAACAGTTCTGACACTGGTTGAAGGAGACATCCATCCAGTGCGTCTTTCACGTTAACAATTCAGTGTGAGAAAGAGGTTGTCGCCTCCTCCAGCAAGTAGCAGAACATGTTCCCAAATAGTTGAACAAGTGGGTGGCGCAAAGCATCAACCTGGCTGACGACTTACTTTGCCGGTCAACACAGATCTCCATTCGCAGTCGGAGACCACATCAGGTGAAGTACACCCACGTTTTGTTCATCACAGCCTATATATTCCAAAGTAACGTGGAGACTGTATTGAATTAGAGCGTCACGTGTAAGTTGCGACCTCAAATGTACTCCGCAAACCCACGTGCTGATTTCATGTACGGTTTGCGGGTCGGCGAGTGGTAATTTTTTCAAACTTGCTACTCTTCTCTAATTTTAGCGTTACACGCTTGCTGGAGAACTTCTGCTCAGTGTGGATAGAACACAGAAGGCAATTGATGCTTTTATCGCAGGTGAAGAATGGAGCAAGGCCCGTCGTGTTGCTCGTGAACTGGAACCACGATTAGAATCATATGTGGAGAGGAAGTACAAAGAAGCGCTCAAGGTAGACATTACTAATCACGTTCTATGTGAAGTTAAATGCAGTTCATGACGCGCCTCTAAAAAAACACTCACCTCGTACGTATCTATATATGAAACAGTTTGAAACCTGTAAACTCTTCGGAGTGAATGCGTTCAAATCAGTAGGGTACAATAAACCACTCTTTCCGTGAATAGACGCAGGTGAAACACAGGTAAGTGACCCAAAACTTGAAAATTATACCAGACAGCTTGTACGATTTGAAGATTTCATTAACGTTCTAGAGACGACACGTCACCGTTTCTCAGGCTACTTCAGCCGGGACTCTAAGAGACCACGCGTCCATTTTGTGCAGTAGACGTCATGAACGAAGTTGTATTGAGGTCGTGGTTACTCATGCATAGCTGATGCGTAAGCAAACAGTGTGTGAAGAGACTGTTGAGAAATAATCGAAAGCCGTAAGAGCAGAAAAAGCAACGTCAAGTGGAAAGTGTTTATCGTAACGTCCTAGCTGAATCGTATGGGTGCAGTATGATTACGAGAATTACCTTGACAACTCGAATGTCAGGCGGGGAAAGGGGAACCATCGCACGCGACTACGTGTGTGCTGGTGTACATAGCAAAAATGGGGAGGGGGTGAGCACGAAACCGATCAAATGCAAGCAAATCAATGTGATCTAGCAGAAATTTATTGTGACAGTATATTCAAAATGCAGGCGATTAATCAGCAGTCGCATTTTTAAAAGGCAACCATGATTCAGTGGCTTGAACGATTTGAAACAAAATAGATTTGCACAGGGGTAGGTGATAAATTGGGTCTGCACATAGTAGCCAAATTATCGTCTAATCAGTTAAGTCTACTGGCGAAAACATCTTTCACACACATGGGTTCAATTTGGCTTTAAGTTGACCAACGCGAAAAAACTGTAAAAAAAAGCTGTTTCTCGTAATGAAGTCCTACAAAACAAACAGTATGGGTTAACCAGTACTTGAAACGAACATCCTCCTCAACTGGTAAGACGCTAAAATATGTAGAAGTTAACTTACAATAGTTCAGTAATTAAGCGAAGTCACAACTAATAAGGGTTGGCGTAGTTATTTACTTGGTCGGGGACAAATCCGTTACATCCATCTTCTGAAGGTATTAAGATGGAATAGTTCCAAAGCTGCTGCTGTTTCTTTGTATCAGTTGAACATCATTCAAAACTGACTGCAGCCGTCGCCATCCCATAGGCCTTCCAATCAGCCCCCTTCGAGACTCGAGTTTCGTTCATGTTAGAACTCGTCGGTAGTGCATTTTCTCGTCACAACCGGAAGTAAAAATTCTGTCACACTTCCTTGAGGCACTGTGCCACTGAATTAACATATGTAAACGTTCGGGCACGTTTATTCGTAAGTAATGCTCACACTGCGACTGTTCTATTAACCTCAGTCAATGACCAGGTTGAAGTCACATAAATCATTAACCTATTCAACAACAGTTCGATTACTGGTGAGTAACAGAAGATTTTGGATTATCATACGAACTGAACGTCGCTCATGACTGGTCACAGCTGTCGCAATCCCATAAATTGTTCAGTCAAATGGTTCCGAAAAAACACTGACCTCGAGTTTCGCTTGTGTTAGAGCACGTCAGTAGTGCATATTCTTACCACATTTGGAATTTGAGCTCTGGACACACTTTCATGAGGCAACCGTGTTGACCACCACGCCAATGATTTCACATTAAGAACCAGTGAATTACCATATGCAGACAGCCAAACTTGCTGCTGAATAATGCCTAGATTATCAGATCACCCCTGGAGGAGAGAAAGTAAATGTCCTGTTAACTCCAACTAATGAGCCGACGAATCTAAGCAAACACGAGTGCACCTGTCGGTTGATCGCGTGTAACGAATGAACATTGTAGAACCCCATAACTCGTGAACTGAAACACGCGTATTCATTCATTCTTTCGGATTTGGCTGAAAAAAGTAAGTGAAAGTTATTTGTTGGAATATGTTTGCGACCAATTAAAGATTCTTAATTCCAGAACAACTTGTGAACAATCGGTAATTTGGTTTACTGGTAACTTCTCACCTGGGGGACACAGAAGCTTCTTCAGACCAGATTAACTAATAACAAATCTGGTGGTATCTAGAGCAGTCCAGATGAAAGCAACTAACCGAAGCAGAGGATAACAGGTCATGGGTCAATTTTAGATTTCAATTGCTAATTACAGCAGATCGGGGACACGTGAACAGCTAGACAGAAGTGAAATAGATATGGTCTGTCACATAGGTCGGTCAAAACGCCAACTGTTTTTTAGGGAAGACGATAGAGTATCACGGCCTTAATCGGTCAAGATTGTCGTCTCATCCAACCATCAATGCGACTCAGTTCAAACGATCCAAAATCGGCCGCCAGGCTCCAGAGAGTTCAGCCCCGTCAACTCTATTTACGGCGCATTTGACCTTCGCAATTTCGATGCTCTCTGTAACTAAGCCCTGTGTAGTTCTAAATCCTGGTCTAATCACCCCCAACATTTTATAGCTAAATCCCATCACTCGTATCTAACGCGTGTCCAGCGATTGCAGAATCCCTGATCCTGATCGGATACTCTAGTTGATTTCCGGGTACATAACTGATGTCGAAATACTCTAAATTCTTGTGCTGTCTGCTCAATACAGGCTTGTGGACGATCCTTGCCTTCTATTCTAATATACACAATTGTTAGTCCTTTCAATAGGCAAGAGGTCCTTTGGATGCACGAAGATTTTATGCAATGTCGTCCCCTTTCGAGAAACCGTCCTGCCGACCACTTCGTTCAAGACCTTACAGTCTATGGTGTCTCTTCCTTGGATGGAATAACGTCAGCACTGTTCCACTTCCTTGCTTGCTTACAGCTAGTCTACCATCAATACCACCAAATTTGTAACTGGTTTATCTGGTGTGTCAGAAGCGAAACGTCACCAATAATTCAAATGAACGATTGTTCACAAGTTGTTCTGCAATTATGACTCAAAGTTACTTCAAGGTGAAAGAGGTAACGCTCTTGAAGGGCAGTTTAAATGTCCCACCATGATAAGGGTAGCTGTGTCTATATTGTGGGACTGGAGCTATCAGGCAAATGGGAGATAACCGGAATTCAGGACTCCAAGTAAACCGAACAAAATTCTTATCATAACGTGTACATTTTAGCATAATTTGAGACAAGTTAGGTTGTGAGAAGCCAGTACTCATCCTAAAATTTGACAGAAATCCCTGTATCTTTTGTTTACAATAAAATAGGTATCCTCCTCAAGTAGTGTAGCCGCGAAGCCCAACTTGACTAAAAAAAACTCGATATTTTTCATGTAGTTTGACCATTTTATCCGGCTGTTTCTTGAATGTTTATTTCAGTGTTCGCAGGTCCAATTATTATTGGCTTGGATACACATGACTTAGTGTAGAGACTATTGGCAGTTTTTAGTAAGTGATCTCATTTGAGGGCAGTAATTTATGAGAATGTAGATAGTAGGTCACAAGCCCACACTCTGCGATAGGTTCGGTTTCTGTTTTGAACTGATCGACTAAGCAAAGTTCAAAAGGGAGTCGCATCGATCCCCGCTCTTAGCGATCCGGTCAATAACAATAAGAAAGTTGCTTTGATGAGCAAATAAGAAACCCACCATCAGGTTAGATGTGCCCGGTGGATTGTTTGGACAGACAGTCTATGTCAATGCCAGTCTCATACTGGTCATAGCGGGTGTGTGAATTGGAAATGATTCCTCTCTTTCAGACTACTCCAAACAAGAACTAAACCGTGTGTGTGTTCCATAGTGAACTGTTTGAGCCAGGCAATATTGTGTCATGACACTATCCTACTTAAGTACAAACTCACAGTAATTTTTCACGGCTCTTCACGCATATGCAAACCCATCTTGGTTACAGTCTTCTGGACAAGCTGAAACTCTCGAGGGAGTCGACATCCTGTCCGCTCTGGACATGTACGCACAACAGGGCAGATGGGAGAAGTGTCTGGCTGCTGCTGAGCAGCTGCTACAAGCAGCTAGTACTTCCGTTACTGGTGGAGGAAGTTCCAGTTCGAAGGTGAAACGGGAACATCAGCGTCTACACAAATACGTAGCCGCGTACGCGGCCACATTGATCAAAGAGTCACGTGTCTACGATGCCATGCTTTTGTACAAAAAGTATGGCGCACCGGCCTACACACAAAATTTTAACATATACAAGCGAATATTCCAGGTAAGTACCGCGCAAACTTTCGAAATGTATCATGGCTAGTAGACACCACTTATCTGCGATAAGCGGATTACCTTAATGTCTCATCGTAATGTCTTGCACTGTTCATATGGATAACTGTTAAACTCGGATGAGAAAGAGGTTGAGAAAACGACTACCAGTAAAAAGCAACATGACTTCAAGATGTTATCGTGATGTTCCATGTCAAACACTCGCTCATCTGATAAGCAGGAACGGCGAAATCCACACTCCGATCCGAATGAGAACACATACTTCGGTGATTATCCAATTTTGAACTGAATCTTCATGAATACGATTACATGTGCAACAGAGTGGACAACCAACGGCCGGTTGGCTGACAGTACCATCCTAAACTCGTGTACGCCCGTCCATGTTGGTTTTAAAACTATTCTAGGGTGAGTTATATTCAGAATAGTTTGACTAAACGCTACCTAGTATATCAATAATGCAATCCAGTAACGTCAGAACTGAATCAGTTATACATGTACTGACCCCTCTCCTAGCATAACACCAACATTTGCATGTACACGAACACGCAATGTACAATGATTGTTGAATTCGACGCATCTTCCCGTTATGTGATGGAACGATCACTCTAGACCGGCAGGCCGGTTTGACCAGGAACAATTTTGTACTGCGCCGTTAAACATTCAAGAAGGGTTCAATGCTAGACACTGAAACAAAGAAAATTAACGCTCGAATTTCAAGGAAAATCTCTTCTTGCTACTGAGATTAATAGAAACTAAGTCAGCGACAAAGTTGACATCAGTGTCCTGCGGTATTCATATATGCGGGTAAGTTTTCCCAAAAAATATCGGCATAAATGGAATGTTAGGAACTCCGTTAACTAATGCCCATTTAGATCATACTGTGAGTCTGATCTCGCCCAGTCTCTCACTTAAAATTGAGAAGCGGTCGCGTGATGAACAGAATCAGGCTAATTCGTCTCATTTCTGACTTCCTGATCCTGGAGCTATTTCAATAAAACGAACGCTATAGCTACTCTGTTGGGTCTTACTATTGCTATCGTCATTTATTGACTGTAGATGAATATGGTTCAATTTTCACCCATTGACATGACGCCTGGTGCCTACCTAAAGGGATACCATCAATCGCGTATACGGATATGATGCATGAGTTTCATCAAATTGATTAGCATTCCCTGAGGTAGCTAGATCACGTTTCCAGCTTTTGGACGACAAGATGTTAACTATCATGTAACGTGCAAGGTCATCGTGTGTGTGCGGGTGGATAATGAAGGGATATCCACACCTATATAGGAGCTGTGCGGCGGCAACTCCCCCGGAGCACGAACCCGCGAACATGATTGGAAGATCAGCATCGTTGTCGCAGGGATACCTTGAGCCAGTTCTCAGAACACTATTAACTGTCTAATTCGGTTCAGTGCTTTTTACTCAACAATACGTGCAAACAATAAAAATTCACCAGTCACATTTTTCACCACTTTAAGTACTAGAGGCATCGGTTAGTTTTATGATTTGGCAAATTGATCGACCTTTAACTATATGGGTGATCTTAGCTGTTATCGAACGATTCACTTGGTTGTTCACTGAAGCCTATCCAAACAACCAGCATTACCACCGCAACTGTGAGCTATGAATGACAGCTATAGGCTTTCGTTTGAAGTGATATTTGAAACTCTATTATATGACCCGAACTTTAGACTGTTCAGCCAATGTGTGCACCGCAACGACTACTTTGCCTATCGACTCATCCGATGGTTACTCGAACCTGTTACATCACCAATTGCTTGGATGTTTAGCCTACATTTAATCTAATCGCCATCTAACAATGTTCCCACTGTCGCTCTCGACACGCACAGAGACACCTTGACCCCGGCAACAAATTTGAAAATTAGTGGAAGATTCCGAAAACAGCAGTCTTTCTCGTCTGTGCTTTGCTGATACAGAATGAAGCTGAAATAACGGTAGTAATTTGGAACGCAGCCATTCAGCACAAGTTCCAAACAATTGGTATGGAGTAGACATATGGTTCTATCCTTTGACTATCAAGTAAGCCTAAAGTCTTAACACAAATCAAACTACACTGTTTGATAGATATAAGATAACCCATTTTTAGCCCCATTAAATGTATGTGCACATCCGTTTCACCCGCTAAACAGGATATAACCAGTCAGCGGAATCTGAGTGGTCCGGATGCCTATCCGACCTGGTCAACCTTGCGCAACATGCTGTTCGATCTGACTCAGAATTTGCATGACAACGCGGAAATTCAACCTGAAGTGGTTCGCATATTCGAGCGAATGCTTCTGGTCACGCATTATTACGCGACTCGGTCCGCACTGTTGACCAGCCAACAACAAGATTTGGGCGAGGTAAGTAGCGCGAAAGTTGTTGCAAGTTATTTGGCGGCAAAATTACTAATTAAAACGAGAATAAACACCTAGCATTCTTCAGGGAGAATCCTTTCACGAGAACGAGTCTATCTGATGTTGAAATTTCCTTCGAGATGATATGTCCAGTGAAAGAATGGTTCGTCCCCAATGCATTCACAGCAGACAGAGGGATGGTGTGAAACTTTTAAGCAGGGGTCGAACAAAATATCATTTTCAGACTGTGTATACCTCCGTGGCGCGTGCTTTCATGTTGACATACTTAAAAGCTGGAACACTGATAGTACCGTTGATCAGCATGCACGACCATGCAGTAGCGCAGAATCGGTGAGTTCAATTCAAGTATATGATGCTCAGTGCGCCAATTCGAAAACCCCTGCAACCGTACAGTGTGAAGTTGATGGTTTTCCATCGGTGACACTGACATGGAACAATTGGTGTTCCTTTGAAATAGGAACAAGGTTGTGGACATGAATGTGGATGAAAGAACAGCTAGAAAAATTGCTGCACACTTTAGCGTTAATAAGACATCGGCGCGTAATATTTGGCTATCAGCAAAATGCATTGACTGGTAGGAAAACCAACATGCGACGAACAGGTAATGGTTCTTCCAAGTAACGAGCAACCAGATGATTCCAAAATCACAACAGCCTCCTCCACGAATATGGATACAAAGGAGACTCAATCAAAACACGCCTTAGGTAGAAATGGATCAAAGTTGGTATCTGGTCGATTTTCAAACTGAACAAATCATATTAAAAAGATATATTATCCTAGTTCGTGTAGGGGGTAGTTAACCCTTCCTTAGAAAGAACAATTCTCTCTGGATATAGTAACTATATGTCGTGTCCTTTTTCCAGGGACGGAGGCCTCTTAACTATCAGTTTGGGGATTGACAGAAGAAATGGCTGTCAGTCGGGTTCAGTGTTGTGTTCCTACCAGCTAACGGAACATTCCATGGAGCGAAGATAAGCAACCAGGCGAAGCAGTGAAGGCCACGAACAGGATGTCTCTCAGAGGCCGTGATGCTTTAACTTGCTACTCAATTGTTTGGGTGCGAAGTCCATGTAGTCTGATAGCGGTTGGTTAAGTTTAGACAGAGATTTTATGTACTTCACCACAGTCTTTCCACCCCTCATTATCTCTAAACTCAGACTTGCTATTCTTGTGGTCATTTGGTGGTTAAATGGTAATGGGAGTTACAGATGGACTGTTGTGATGACGACAATCTCGCGATAGCTCTACCGACTTAATCCATTTTCTCAATAAAATTCACCCCTGATTTTCAGCTAACTACCAAACTGAGCGTTTCGTTGCTTCGCCATTCGGATATTCTGCCAGCAGACAAGGTTTTCTACGAGGCTGGGATGCAGTGTCGTGAGATGGGCTGGCACAGTATGGCATTTGTATTCTTGAATCGATACCTGGATTTGGTCGAGGCTATTGAAGATCCTGATGGATCTGCCGATGCCTTAGACAGCACCGATTTTCAGGTAAGTAATTGTAATCTCAGTGTAGAAATTTGTCAAACTTGAAACACTGTTACTTAGAGCCAAGTAAGTTGAACTGACAGAAAGTATGATACAAGGGCAACGCGCACACGTTCAGCCATAATCTTGACTAACGTGAGCAACAGAATGACTAATGCGTTCAAATGGAGAACTCACAACTGGAGCTGGAACATGAATTAGAGTGGGAGGTAAGCTTAGAGCCAATTGTGGAATCTCTGCTTATTAAATAACCACTGGCTAAAAGTGAGAAACTGTTTAAAAAGAAGAGGTAACAATGGGTTATAAGCCATAACAGGGGGGGTTGAGGGTAAACCGGAAAGCCCGTAGTACCAGGTGCGACACGCTATCGAAACCGGTTCAGGAGGAAGGTCGGTAAGACGAAAACGTTTCGTTTGTAGAATGAACATGAATTGATAACTGCACCAACTATCTGCCTGTTGTAATCGAATGAGGCTGAACGATGTTCACAAACTACTGTAGATGACTAGATTGAATAAAACACACGTGACATCAATTACAATCGTCAAATGAACACTGGTCAGCTAGGCCTAGACTGCTAAACCAACTTGTATTCCTCCCTCTAGTGTCGCCAATTATGCCTCCAGTTGTGCTCACCCTAAATCGTCCACACAAGCCCCTTCGACTTAACGACTGACAGTTTTATCATGTTCTTAAATGAACGGATCAGTACCGATAGCCTGGCATATCCGACGGTTCTTTCAAGCAGATTAACCCACCTGTCACTGTCCCAATGCACTAAACAGTGATAAGCCGTGAGGCCTGCGAATGACATCTAACAGACCGAGGTGTGTGCCTGTATGACACATGCTAAAGATTTTCTCGAGGTCTTCCAGCCACATTAGTTTCAACTGTGAAGTGAACTCTACACATGTCCTCACCAACATCCGTAACTGGAACGCAGGTTAACCACTATTTCACTGATCTTGTACTATCGGTGCTACCTCGATATTACTTTTTCGTGAGTCGATATGAGTTTCAGACATTGTGGAGGTTTTTTAGT
Organism: Paragonimus heterotremus; assembly: GCA_013368495.1. Lineage (NCBI taxonomy): Eukaryota > Metazoa > Platyhelminthes > Trematoda > Plagiorchiida > Troglotrematidae > Paragonimus > Paragonimus heterotremus. The sequence goes on from LUCH01001788.1 coordinate 60,792, forward strand.
ATCGTCCTAGATGCACAAAACAGACTAAACTCTAAGCGGATTTCACTGACAAAATGGGGTAGGAAATGGAAACGGAAACATCACAGTAGAGTCCCAACACTATGCGAAGGTCTACACTGACAAATCTCTCAGATGAGCCGGATCAGCAAGCGACAGTCGATTGCGATAGTCGGGCGATAAAGAGGAGAGTTATGGTCCAGAGAGAGAGAGAGAGTATATACTGTTATTCCAGCGAACAGCCATGCTTCAATAGTGCTCAACAGGCGATCGCTCGGTTAGAAAGTCCGTCAGTGTAGGCCCAATACGATACCTGCTTCACTGCATTCTTCCAACCCGCTTAGTTTGAACCTCTCCGTGGATGTATTAGAAAACCTCCTTAGGTAATCTGAAACCGATATTGAACCACGGTAAAGCAGGATCGGGTCATTTCACACTGGAAAAAGTGAAGACATGACCAAATCACTACACCTGTGTTTCGGGCATAACTACATAGCAGACGATCACCTCACATTAAGTCACTTGTCCTGACAGAGTAAACCACCGCAGTAGATCGCGGCTTTCTCATCTGTCACACAAAATGAATGGCTGAAACTTTATTAAGCAGTCTGTCACCACTGATAAATAAAGTTTAGTTTATCACAATTTTGACGTCATTCATCAAAGATCACACGTTATAGCTTAGACTTCCAGTATCGATGAGCATTCAGGGAACTGTGTCCGTCAGGCCACCTCGCACTTTTTGTGTCTACACAAAAATTAGCATCTGATCCACTTCAAAAAGAAGCACATGATGCCTTCCTAATGCTACTTCGGTTGATTTTATTGTTGTTGTTTGGACAGCAGGAGGTCAAGATCTTAGAGTACACATGAACAATGGCGAATATGGCTAGGTGAAAATGCGTAAGAAACAGCTTGATTTTCGAGGTTCCCTCTGAATGGATCGGTTTTCGGTCAAACAGATCAACAATAAAACTAGTACGCATACAACAACCCCATCATACATGTCTAACAAGTCCATCTTCTATTTATGTTAACACTTCAGGGAACGGACATCCCAATGGAGGTACCCTTGCCAGAAGAACCGTACACCACACACGAGGAACACGAATCCGTTCGAGAATGGATCCTAATGGTGTCTATGGATCAGAAACTAGAGCAAACTTTACCGAAAGACGAACGAGGCGTGTATCAAGGAGCAGCAGAGACGCCTGGCAGCACAAGTTTGTCCGCATTACCATGCATTATCACGGGCTATCCGGTGCTTCGAAACGGGTTAGAGTTTGACAAATCCAATGGGGTAGCGAACAGAGACCACTGGAATCGAATGCAGCACGTGATCAAACTTGCCCGAACAGATGAGTGTGCAGATGTGATGGAGTTCATTCGTCGCTGGTATGGGAACCCTAAAGGGACATCGTGACGCTCATGAAGAAAGAAGAAAACGGCACTCGTACACCACTCATACTGTTGTCATTGTTGCTATTTTTGCATTCCTATTCAGAGTTGCTGGTTGGTTTGCGTCCACTTTTTGTCTACCTCGTTCAGCAATGCCTCTCTTCTGCTTCCTCTACGAATCAATCAACTAATTCATTCCAAACGTTTGGTCCGTCTTATGAAATAGATCACCCAATGCTCATACGAACCTCGTTGTTCTCACAGGCATTTGCATATAATATACATATCTACATTTAATTAAAAAACCACACAAAAAGACAAACGTGCCACAATATGAGAAAAAAGAAGTATTGTATAAAGTGGAGGGGGAGACAAATGTGAAGAGGTAAAAAGGAAAAAGTTACGACCACGCACACAGAGATTCGCAACACGAGTTCCACTGACTTCTGTTCTCCATCATATCAGACAGGCATTATGCACTCAGCCTTTCACAGAAAGATTGAGATCATGCCGACGCCATAGACGGTGTAAGACGGCAAAAAGCATCCGACACTTTGCAATACGATTTGTGATCTCATCACATATTTCACTAGTGATGATACAGCTTTCAAGGTATATAAACTTTTCAACTACTTCCAAATGCTCACCAACAAGGGTGACATCAGGCGTAGAGTCCTGCCAATATTGCAACAGCATCTCGCCAAACTGACGAACTGAACTCTCCAATCTGTCTAAGATGTTATGGATTCCCAGTGAACCCTCACAGATTAGGACGATGTCGTTTGCATACTTTATGTCTCGCAAGTGAATGCCTAGGAGTAAATCCACAACATCATATTCAGTCTATCAGGGCACATTTTAGGATCTCGTCTGTTGTAAAGTTGAATAGAAAAGGGCAGGCTGGACAACCTTGTCGCATCTCACTTGAAATGTCAAACGTCGACGATACGCTGCCGTAAGCACTAACCCTGTCAAGATCTGGCAGTAAACTGTTTCCAGGATTTTCACGTATTTCTCAGGCACAACCTTCCTCGATAGACAGTCCCAAGGCACACCTCTGTCAACCGCGTCGAAGGCCCCTCTGGTGTTCAAGAAGGCAACAACAGTTGATTTTCCAAATGAATAACGCAGTTCAATCATCTAACGAAGTGTGAAAATGTGACCAATACAGCCACGGCTAAAGCGAAACCCAGCTTGCTCCTCACACTCATCGCGCATTTCGCTTGGTCTACGAAATACAATGGCAGCAAACACCTTCGACGCAACTGGAATCAGACCAAATCCTCGGTGATTGACACACGAAGTGCGAGAGCCCTTTTTGAAAGTGAAGATGATGTTAGCCGTAACCCGGTCACTCGGAACGACTTCACCGATCCAGAGTTTCTGAATCAGATCCACCAGATCTTTAACAAAAGCTGGACCTCCATCTACAGGAGGAGTTTCGTCTTGGCCAGCTGCCTTGTGACGTTTCAGAGAATTGACCTCAAGCGAGACTTCTGTTTTCGAGGGTAGTATTGGATCGTCACTTTCGTTACGCGTTCAGTCGCTTGGCCCAAACCGAGAAATCAGAAGAGATACGGCCGCACCGTTTACTGGACGAACGAGGCGAGACAAACTAAGGCCACAGAAGCTCTCGATTTATAGGACAAAACGATTGCCATAGATGGGCGACAGACACGAAGCGAATCAAATAAGACAGTCATAAATGGCAGTCAGGGTGTCAGAACAAATCACGTTAGAGGGGGCGTCAGAAAGCGACGCGAGAAAAAAACTGTTCAGCTAGCGCGCAGGCGTTCGACCGCACACCTGCGATCTGATTGGTTGAATGGGACCATACCACCATCTAAGACCATACCGTCCGAGCTGGGCCGATCGAACGATGTGGCGTGACACGTCCTGGCTGTCTCGTTAGGAGATGCGCCTCCTAATAGGTAGAGACACGTCAACAGACCAATGAGCACAGGCAGAGCCCGAAGGCGCAGTCATTGACGCGGATGGCCAGTTGAACTGTTGTTGGAAGTGCACAGACCAGCGTTCTAAGCGTCGTTGCAGACTAATCACTACTGGCTCGCTACTCTCACACAGTTCGCCTTGTCACCAGTTGCTCGGATGAGATGGAAATGCCCCCCATAGTTTGTGGCAGCGCCGGCCTGTTCAATCTCGATAACGTGTTGTGTAAACCAGGCAACGCGACCCTCTCGTAGTTGTTTCCGGAGCTCCAGACGAGCAGCCTTCCTGGCCGAGTTGTACTTACTAGTGAATGGAATATTCCAGCGGGAAGTTCAAGTGATGGGAAAGAGACAGCGGTTGACAGCTGAACGATTAGTAGTATCGCACGAGGCATTGCCGAACTTACGCACTGCACGCCGTATATGTCCAGTGTCGTCTGGTGTGTGGGGATCAAGACGAGAGAAGCACATACAGGTAAGCGTAGAGTTTCTGTGGCTCTGGCAGTTTAGATACGCCAATTTGTGGTTGACGGCAAGGTGGCCTCCACAAAAACGCAAAACAAACTTGGTACACAAGATTGCAATATCGGAATCCTCACAAATGTTACAGACTGACATTAAATCTTGGAAACACCAGCGCCATCGACACCCGACAGTCATGTGGTCAATCTGTGTCCACGATTGACGCTTAGAACGTTGAAAATTAATACCTGTCAGAAATATACCGTTATCAGCACAGAGTTGCAACGAACGTTCACTGTTATCTGTTGGACAAGTACCGTAAGAGTGCGGGTCACCTAGTACATGTTGATCATCGCTTTGTCTGCCAACTTGAGCGTCCACGTCTCCAGCTAACACTACACTCGTAACACTAGGTTCATTAAACTTCGTTTAATGGCAATGACTGTGATGACTGGTTATTTCCTGACTAACCAAACGTTGGGTTCCTCAGGTTTGACAGCCAAGTTCAACAGAAAACCAACAATCAAATCATGTACAATGTTAATCAACCGATGGAGAAGTAAACAGTAGAAAGATAAAACTGTAAAGCATAAAGTCCACTTTCGGGATATCAATAATACTACGCATTTCGAAAGTTCACGAAACACATAAAAAACAAAAAGTTACACAGTCCGGATAAACCTGATTGAACAATTGGATCCTGAGATAAAACAATGCGTTCCTGAGACAGTTGACAAATCAGGCGAGATTTATCTATCACTTGGCTCGCTGGAGAAAATTTGTGATTGCCTGAATACATTCTGGAGAGGTCCATCGTTCTGCCAATCGATCACATTCCATTTTGTTAACAGAGTACAATAATTCACGATCTCTGGCGCGCATGATCTCTTTGGAAAAGACCAACGTCTGTAATCAGGTTATGAACAAGAGGACATGCATTAGTTTGAAGTAATTAAGTCAGCTACGGTCGATGATGATGCTCTTGAAAGCTAAGGCTTCTATTCTACACGAGCTAATACTCATGAATGAATTAATCTATAAAATACCAACAACAAGACGAACAGGATGAACTTAGTTGCAGTTTCACAACGTTAAACAAAAACGGCTTTATGTAAAACGATTATTCCCCAAACTTTGACTAATGGCAAACCAAATTGGAGTCGGTATTACTTTCCTCGGGTTTATGAATGTCATGTTGACTGTTTAAGTGAAATGATAATAGAATAATAACCATTGAATTAACGATAGACACGCATATAACATGTGCGAAGCAGTCGATTACGCATCAGTAGTGAGTATGCCGTCGAAGCCCATGCTATTTTTTCACAGAAAATAGATACGAATCGGTAAATTTGGAGCATATAATGTATAGGATTCGAATCGTTCATTATAGGCATGCAATATTATCAAGCATGATATACAGGAAACTGATACTGTGAACGGTGTTAACAAGTAATAAATGGTTGGAAAGTCACACGACCGTTGGAATTCGTGACGAATGCATAAAACATCGTTGCAATCGACGAAAGCGAGTCTGGTTTTTCAGTCAGACGTTCACCGTGGTGCTAACAATCTCAAAAAAACATAAAGCAATGGCGAATTGCCACTTTAAGAAAGAAAAACACATTCAAAATAATATACCTGGAAAACCATAGACGAGCGTCTGAAGTCGGAATAAATAAATAGAAATCAAGGCGAACAGATGCGTGTCTTTGTCTATGGTCTATGTATGCATCCGTTGTCATAATAAACTAGTCCGTAATAGTAGTAGCTCTCTGAACAGGTCACTAGAATAATGCAGTCACGAATCCCATGAATTCCGGAAAATTAGTGCTTTAGCTTGGAAAGAAATAAGGCATAAAAGAAGAGGTGTATGTGACAGAAGAATATGTGAAAACGCACAACGATCATGAGCACATCTTGTGTTATGCGACTTTATAAAACACTGCCGGCACTCAAGGAGCATGAATAGTAGTTGAAGGTCAAAACACCTCATATGACTACTTTGGTTGTGGCTGCCGCTGAAAATTTGCTCCCTCCTATGACCGCGGCGGAAATCTAGCCCTGGTGTTGTTCACCATTCTGCCTACAGGTTGTTAGTTTGACCACAACGATTTGTGTACTTCCGACGATCAGTATCACAGGTCAGAGTGTACTGAAACGAGAACAGGTTACACGACGCAAATGGCGACTCAAGGTCGACCGCGCACATTGCTGGGTGAGTCAAACTGACTCAGTTGTTGGTTTAATAGCCCGTAACAGAAGTACATCAATTTGAATGGGAAACCAGAGTGGCGAACTACCCAAGTAACAGCATTGCTGAAGCGTTTACACAGTTAGGCAAAGAACAGCAAAAAATTTCGATACATGGAAAGTGAATGATGGAGTCCCCGCCAAAACAGAGGGTCGACATAAACGGTGATTAATGCAATAAAACCCGTTTACAACAGTCAGAGCGTAACCGCACGGCATGACAGAAATTAAAAAGTGAGCATTTCACAGCGAGAGTAAAAAGCTTGGCTGGTGTTGACCAAAATGGGCCAATCAGCACAATCACGAACAGGTGACCAATCAGAAACAAAGCAACGGATGAAGATCTCACTCAGCTAACGTTTGGTATTTGATCCTAAGGCTTTGGTAATAGACAACCCCAACGAACTTCCGCTTTGTGTCAAGTCAAAATACTTCCAAAGTCGGTTCGAATAGCAAACAGCATAGTTTTCAGAGAAGTGGAAAAAAAACATTATTTTGACTTTTGAAACACTGAGATCCCTTAATCCGGTTCATTAACACGGCAAGAAGGCATACACTGCGAGATGCAAGTATTCAGTTTACTCTTATCAGTCGAATACATAAAACAATCAGTTATATAGGTTAAGCGCATGGCGGCAAACACAGTTAAATGAACGAACATCAACATGGGAGTAATCACGGTTCACTGCCACGGTAACGAAATCGATTGCGTCAGCACCTTTTGCCAACAAAAGACCGGTGCGTGACGCTTGATCAACAATGCCTCAGAGAACGCCAACAGCCTAGGGTTGCGGTTGCGCAATAGGACCATGAACGAAGTGACAGGGTCAACCACATGATCTGTTGCGATCGAAGACGCACGTTTTCTGTTCGAGTGTTGGCATACTGACCCACGTTTACTCATTGTTCGCACTAGCCACTTGGGGATATGCTCCGCCTTCCTTTGTCGTAAATTTCGGTCCGTTCTGCCAATGTATGAGTCACCACAACTGCAAGTGAACTGGTAGATAACATGAGAAGCAGAGTTTTCCGAGAAAGAACGATCGGGGCAATGGAGACTGATCCTGCGGGTAGAAAGCAACAAGCGCAATTCCGCTGCGGGATATGTGCGATCAATGGCTGATTTCAACTTCCGACTTACATCGGTAATATTGTGGTCACCTGCGTAAGGAAGGGTGATGAAAATCTGCTTCTTCGGCACTGATTGTGGTTGGGGGGTAACCACTCGTTCCTTGCGATGAATTTCAACAAATTTCGCCGGATATCCATTCGTAAACAGAACACCCTTCAAGAGCCACTCTTCAGACTTTAGGTGTTCGGCTGGACATACTTTCCTTGCTCGGTGAAAAATTGTTCGTACTAAACTACGTTTGTAAGCCACGGGAGCAAATGAAGTGAATTGTAGGTACTGCCCACTCCATGTGGCTTTTCGATAAACAGACCTACAAAGTGTGCCATCTAAACGCCTAGAAATAAGGACGTCTAAGAATGGCAGTGAGTTTTCTAGCTCTCGTTCATGAGTAACATGGAGATTTCGATGAGTGGAATTAAACTGATGCAAAAGAATGACAAAATGATCAAAATCGGTGAATATTAGAATGTCATCGACATACCGCTTATAAAGCAAAGATTGGTCAATATAATCCGATAATCCATCTTCGACCATTCCAAGAAAAACATCAGCTAATTTTGGGCCCAACGGACTGCCCATTGCGACACCATCAATTTGCTTATAAGCACATCCATCGAACTCAAACCGAATGTTTTGTGTACACATGAGAATTAATTTTTTGAGGTAGTCGACAGGAATGGGTAAAGAAATATTATGAACGAAAATAAAATTACATAAATAATCAACTGTTTCATGTAATGGAACGTTTGTGAATAGTGAGTGAACGTCAATTGAGTGCATCTTTTGTGTGGAACTCACCGAACTGATCTCCAAAATATCACATAGCTCAAAAGAATCCTTCAGAGAACGGGGGCTGAGGGTTTTACGGTTGGGATCAAGGAGCTGAACTAGCCATCGGGCAACGTTGTGGTAAGCTGAATCATCCATGGCGAGGATAGGCCTCAGGGGGTGATCCTCTCATTCTTGGTGTACTACTTCCAATTGGTTTCAACTGTCTATACTCGCGCTCACTTACGTATCCACGCAACAGACGAATTTGCAGCTTCCTCGATATTTGTTTTTCCACTAGAATGTTATTATCCGGTGTACGGTCAATTTTGAATTTCTTATCGTCAGCCAGGACGGTGCGCATTTTCATCATATAATCGACTTTATTCAAAATTACAATACCAGTTTACATAGGCAGAACAGATCGACAACTATCACAGCGAGTCGCCGAACACATCTCGAAATGGTTGAAACAAAAGATGACGCACCAGCCTCAACTTGTTGCACTGACTGCTCGAAATCTAACGCCATCGATTGCTAAACACGTCATGACAACAGGTCACCAAGTTAACACATTAAACTCATTCGAGATATTGTTGCGCAATCGGAACCCGAAGTTATTAGCTTTCTGCGAAGCGATGCTCATCCGAACTTACCAGCCGACGTTATGTGCACAAAGATGGTTGAAGCAGCCTGCCGGGTTGCCATGGTCGTGCTTACACAATAATTGGTATGCTTGTATGTGTGTAGTCCCTGTTTGTCCTTATCTATATGAGTAGACAACTGGCATGTTTTACGTTTGCGACTGATGACAGTAAATGAAATGTTAACATATCACAATGTACATCTTCTTTCTGCCCTGATGAAGTGGTTAAAGGGAACTCAGTGATTCAGAAATAGCTAAGTCTGTATTCAATCGTTCAGCAGAAAGATGCTTACAGCTTGCAAACAAGCAACCGAGTTATTGTGATGGGTGATTAGACAGGAGAGATGAGTATTACAACACTCGGTGGAATACCTCAACGAGGCGGTAAGGAACGTCCAAAAGCTCACAACGATCGGATTGCGAACAATAAAGACGACTAAACGAGCCATCGCTCAGCAGACGAGACATGGCAAGCAAAATGTGATGGATTACCAAAACGGAAGCGCGATCATTCCAACACGTGACAGTAAGATATATCCAAAGCCCACAGCCAGTGGATTGCGGATAACACGGCCGAGCGGATAAGCCATCGCCCAACGAAATCAGACCAACAGACGAGGAATGGAATGCAAAATACCCACGACAGAAGGCATCAGCCAAACACACAAACCAGGCAGGAGTGCACACGACATGTGAGTGAAAACTGTCACTGCGTTGTGGACTGGAATTCCGGCTCATAAACGCCAGCGCACACGTGGCATGGGAATGTGTGAGTTGGACAATAAAGGTTGTGGTTTATTGAACGGCTTTTTGCTACACTATAGGTAAAAGTACGGCATCATCAGTATTGATCATATCACTCGGAAGCAGTTCGATAAACTCATCATGAGTGGTTCGCACTCTCCTCGTTTTTATGGATTATCTAAAGTACACGAACCGGGTGCATCACTGAGATTAGATACCGATAAATCTACTTCTTATCGCGAAGTGTTACAATGAACTTCAACCTAAAGGACACATCTGAATTTATGGATAAATTTGTGGACATATATGGTAGAACAATGCTCTCTTTTGATATAGTCACTATTCAAAAACGTCCCGCTGTTAGAAACAGTTGACTACAAATGTGACTATATCTATTCTTATCAAATTTACATTAGTTTTTCATTGATTAAACCTAAAGAATACTTTCTACGTTGTACCTTTGACACACAGTTCCTTTTTAATGGATACTATATCAAACGAAGAGACGACAGCGATGGGATCATCTGTTTGGTCCTATCCTTGAGAATATTTTCAGACCTAAACTTGACAGCAACTGTTAAAAGGATACGATGTGCAAACTAATACTTTACAAACGGCAGGTGGACGATACATTTATAATTTGTAACTCAGCGTCCAAGCTATCAGTTATTTTGAAAAAACAAAGTCGATACGTCAACTGACTCGTGCGCTGTCAGACTCAATGCATCGGTAAAAGCCTGTCGACGCAAATCAGAAAGGTGTTGTGTGTTCATTATATCGGCGTACGCTCCAACGGACAGCTGTTCA
>LUCH01001788.1:73291-92738 GCA_013368495.1 Paragonimus heterotremus
GTGATCACCCAAACCACTGGTTAGAGACGCTATCCGAGATGGCGATGTGTCGCAGTCAATGGCGTACCTGTATCCATGCCATTTCTAGTTCATCCGCTTGGTCTTCGTTTAACAATTTTCAGCCTTCTTAGTAACGTTTTCTTCCAGGATATTCCACATCACTGTTGAGGTGAGCAGTGGGCCGAGCCGCAGTACCTTTTGATCAGGCTCATGACTGTTATGATGATAATGACGACGGCTATGAAATTTACTCAGGATGTAGAAATTAGCGGAATGATAGTATTTCTAGATGTTTTACTACGACAGGATTGTGGAAGATTAGAACGAAGCATGTACAGCAATGGGACAACAAATATACATATTTCTCAAGGTTTTTACTCTTAAATACATACGAAATTTATTAACCTGCATGGCAAACAAAGCAACAGTAATCTGCAGCTCAAGTATACTTGACAAAGAATTAAAACTGATCTACAGTGTTATGAGAAAACGGTTGTCCAGAAAGTTTCATTACCCGGCAAATGAAAGAACGTGTGTTCCTGTCTAAGCCCACTATTGTTCCAGAACAGTCCGTATTCATCACAGTATCAAAATGTATAGAAAAAAAGTACTTGGCAACTTCTTTGTGTTTAGCCACAAATCTCGATGTGCCATCCAGCGTTCAGCGATTCAAGAATAGACTACCTTGTCAGTCTGAATCATTTCTTCTATATCAGTTCACCTGTCAGGTATATCGGACACGCAACAAGCGGATTATCTAGGCGCATCACTGAACATTATCCCAAATCCCACAGTATGGGTACTGTCATATCTGTGAACAGTGCGATTCTGAAACACTTAATAAAGAGTGGACACACGGTCGACCTTACACAAACGTGTTCGATTATCTTTAGGATAGCGCCGAGGTTTAACAAAAACCGCAGAAAGATATTTTTATCTATAGTAGAAGTGGTCAGTATTCGCTCTCTAAAACCAGACTTGTGTAAGCAAAGAAAACTAAAAACTTTACAGTTGCCGTGGTTATTACTACGGCGACGGACTCGCTCTGTACATAATCCCTAATCCTTATCTTAGGAGGTTTTGTTTCTCACACTTTTCTCTACTACTCTCTTTATGAAAAGTAACATTGATCAATATGTCAGTCCATTTACATCATGACCGTTCAATCTTGTTAAGCAACTGTTTGCCCGTTTTCCTATTTGCTTGACTGTTTGACCCATGTACTACGTAATCGCTGTTCAGTAGTTTCTTGATCATCATGTTTATGTTCACTGACATTGAGCCCCAATCGACCAGTCAAAATTATATGCAACTCTTCGCCAGAAGAGAACAGTCGACATGTCTTCGCGGTTTGTGTGCCACTGAGGAAAACGCAACAACCCGTGGTTTTTGTATACAACACGTCTGGTCTGGCTGCTTTACCATCTATCACAACAGCAGGTGGATGGTCTATCTCAATCCACAGAGCTGTTTAACGAGAGAAGGCGTTATCACACATTTTTTAACGAAACCGTTTGTCACGCTCGAGAGCTGACTCACCTCAGGAGGTAATTGGGCCAGTTCATTGAGCAATTTTGTACATTCGCCTGCAAAATCCATTTTGGAGACCACACGTGTGACTAGTCCCCAGTCGTAAGCTTCGCGAGCAGTCAGACGTCGGTTGAAGAGAAGCATTTCATTGGCCTATGAGTAGAAATAAAAAGATGAGCATGAGTGTAACGACTGCTGGCCATCTAGACTGTCAAACAATTGAGGTAAGAAAATATGAACGTGACCACCGGAAATGTCGTTGCAGACGACCACATTGCATTCACTGTTGACTGAATTTCCTGAATCTACTGGTTGACTCGAAGATGCACATTACGCAAAAATTAAGTTGGAGGAAAGCCAATTTTTCGTTTTGGATATCCACACAACCCCAGTCATGCGACCACAGTTCTTGAAGAAAACAGCTGGGGAGAAATCAACAATATCTGAACGATCACATCTACGTTCAGATGGCGAACAAAAGCCCTCTCACATGATCAGGTTAAATTTCAAGGTGATGATGCTCCGACCGATCTTGTGCGAGAGTTTGAACCGCGCCACAACAAAAACCCTCCTTTTCAGAGCAGATTCATACCGAGTATATTGGCTTGCTGCTTATTCAATTGTATTCAATAGTACTCGGATCCAGCAGTAAGCTACAGGCAAGGTGACTACCGATTCAAATGTATCTTAATCAGCAGAGGTCACCAACAAGGTCAATAACGAAAAGAGGATGTGTAGGTGCGTTGAACTATGTCTGATCTGAGACTGTTAACCATTCCTAACTGAATCCAAAGGTGTGCATGAGGTAAGTGCAGGATGAACACTGGGATGCGTCCTGTACGTTTTTTGTCTAACAGTGTACAACGAGAGTATAGTGAAACCAGTACGGTAACACAGTCTATTGTAATGGATTAATACAAAATTCCAAGCAACGTATACAAAAACAAACACTGAAACTTGGATGAGACGTGAATGACATGTAAGATCGAGGTCGTCAAAAGATATGTGACAGATTTCGAAGTTGATGCCACACCTGACTCAACGGATAAAGAAAGTGAATAAATTGTTCAGAATAGTGGTACTGTTAGTACCTCGGGTTGATTTTTTGAGTATTCGGCTGCTCGTCAAAATTGGTATTTCAAGTTGCAAACGTCTTATCAGTAGTTGAGGTAACATCATCAGTGCGTAGAGGTTTGAGCTTGGATGGTGAAATTTGATGAATGTTTGCTCTTATATCCGAAAGTGAGTTGACTTTTTAAACTGAATTCTGATTAATTGCTACCTGTTGTTTGTGAATTTTAGACTTGTAGTCTGATTGGTCACTTCCTGTGGTTGTTGAACAGTGACCTGAAAGTTGATTGACTGGTCTTTTTATTTTGATTGGATCGGTCAGTTCTTTGTTCTTTCAATCGATTGGTTACGCACTGTCCGACATCGAACATCGATCCGACGTGTTGAAGATGCTGCATTCCGTTGCGCCGATATTTGGGCATGACCGTATGTGTATCTCCTCAAGTCTTTGGCTCGCGTCGGTTCATGGGTTTTATCCAATTCGATATGGTTGTTTATAGAAACGGCTGATAAACACCAGGCTTCAAGAAATCCTTTTGCATGTTTGGTGTTTGCCTGAATAAGGTGTTCCGCGGCAGTTAGCTTGAATATGTGGCTAGTTTGAACAATGTGGGCATAGATCAACGAAAAATGTCCGTGTCCCCTCAATGCCAATTCGTGTAGATGACTTTCGTTTGGTTTGGCCAACATAGTGTTCTCCGCAATCATCGTAATGGATTTTACGTATAACGTACCTTTCTTCGATGGGTATGAGCTTCGTGAGGACTTTAAGTAATGCAATCGTTGGTTTACGTACTAGAGTGATGGCGTGTAGTCACAGAATACTTGCGGTCAATTCTGGTATGCTTCTGACATAAGGTGGGACAGTTTGTTTTGTTGATGGTTTTGTAGGAAGTGAGTTTCTTTTCTTCAGCAGCAGACTACGTCTGACGAAATTTTATAGATATCCGTTGCGAAGAAATGCTCGATACAGACACTTTTACTGTTTCCCCCAGGATCTTGCGGTACTGCGATGTGTCTCACCTCCTGTAAACAGAGTTTGAATGCAAATTCTGTTATAACAGGCTTGATGGTTGATGTGAAAACCGAGGGGTTGATCCGCATATGTTTCTCCTCAACAGACGGAGTTCCACAGCGTTACACTGGGCCCGCCACGTAGCTTGCTGTCGTTTTTAATCTTCATGGTAAATTGAAAATCATCGAAAATGTTGTTGAGTATCCTGTATGGCTTCCAGCATTCAGCGTCTTAGTGATTACGAATGTGTTATCAACATATTGAATCCAGTTAGGGCTTCAATTTTCTTTATGCGGAAGTTGTAATATCATAACGCGAACCAACTGTAATGAAAAGTCGTTCGCCAATTCGTCCAATTCGTACGCAAAAATCAGACTTCCAGCTAACAACGCAGCGAAATTTTTGTCTAAACGTCGTGTGCATTTCAGTCCAATTCCAGTCATCCAACTGGTGTTGTTTGTTACGAGTCTTTACCTGACATTTCCCTCCCGTTGATCAGACTGTTTTTATTAACGACCCGTTCGATACCTTGTGTTGTCCATAATCCACGGGATGTGATATTTCACACAGCTGTTTGGAGATGTTCTGACGAATTCCGGATGAACTGCTTCCCCAGCAAACTTTCCAAAAAATGTTATTGGAGCCAACACTACCATAAAATAATCCGAGCCAAACAAGCAAGGGCAGTCATCAGAAAAACGGTGTAGCGAACGAGCTCGGTTTCGGTTATTCACCATCAGACCAAGCGCACAACGCTTATATGGACCAGTGTTGTCAAGGCGCAGCGAACAAAACAAGTAGCAAGTCCAAAGGAGAACAACCTCTTGACACATTTATGCCACAATTATGACGCAACTGGAACGGTGGCAGTTTGATCGACCATGGCATGGGTAGCGGACCATAGCAATTGCAAGATTTGAACAAAGAGCTTCCGCTCCCCCAAGAGGGTTAATTCAATGGAATTCCGATCATCTCAGCTGTGACCGAAATTCGGTACCTTGCGGCTTTTGACTAACTGTCCTTGACTTGGTAAATCAGAAGAAAAGAAGCCGGGTTGATAGTATGACGCGAATCGACAAGATATGCTACAGCTACGACGGTAATTGACTTAGTGAACCCATTATTGATCCGGACTGGAGGATGTTCACATATATGTTCAGATAAGCACGTGGTCATGTGGCCCACCTAACTACTCTCACAGGAACAAGTAAATGAGTTCACGCAATTGTACCAAAGCGTTGCCTCCATGTCTATCTATGACGTAGTTCGCCTCATTTGAACTAGTCTTGTTCGTTTTGTCTTGATAACACTGTTTCCTAACACCTATTCGTTATGAATTTGGTCTGGTGATGAACCAAAAACGAGCTTGTTCGCTGCACCGTTATTCTGATGACTACTCTGGGGATTTTCAACTACTTGAAACAGGCAAGAGCATTCGGTCATTGTTCAGGAAGTCTAATAAGCGAGTCAAGAGTTATCCGTAATTCGAAAACAGGAAATTATTTATGACACCACTGAAGACCTCAGTGAAAGAATCAATTGGTCTACACGTATTTCACTTACCAACATAATGACCAACACCCAAATGTGATACAGGCTAACTATTGATGCAATCAATCGGGAAATGCAGAACGCTTTTGGTTCAAAACATACATGACCGGAAAAGACAAAAAATGGTGCCGATCGAAAACAGGCAACACACTGGGGAACACTGGTTTGAGAACAAACTTAATGCCAAACCAAAAGTATTAAATGAAGTAGTAAGAAAAAGAGTAAGTGGAAACAGAAGAATTAATGAGGTAAGATATGGGACGAGAAAGAGAAAGAAGAAATTCCATCGTCAACATTACGATGTATGCAATGTTTGTTATTGCTAGTTTGACGTTTGCATTGAGGAAAAAACTTTTTCCAAAAATAAATGAACGCAACGGTAGATCAAGAATGCCGAAAACGAAACAACATCCTTATGACTGTTAGTGACTTGTGTTCAAATCCTCGACCAACAATGTTACGTATTTCTTAGACCCCCAAAGAGAAGCCAGTTAACAGAGGTCAAATTGATTCAGATTTCTAAACTAAATCATGTACTTCACAATGCGGCGTTTTTCCAGTGGCATCTAGAGAACGCAAATAAGAGACGATATGACAAATGGAAGCCGGACAAGTGTGTAACGTGTCGGAAACCTCTCGCCTAATAAAGTAAATCATCATCATCATCATAACAGCCATGAGCCTGACCAAAAGGTGCTGTGGCTCGGGCCGCCACTCAACTCAACAGTGACGTGGAATATCCTAGAAGAAAAAGTTACTAAGAAGGTTGAGAATTAATAAAAGAAGACTAGGCGGAAGAACTAGAAATGGTATGAATACAGGTACGACATTGACTGCGACACATCGCCACATATCGTCCAACCTCATCACCGTTCACCAGCACTACCATAAAAATGACCATATGAAGTGATTGGTAAGTTCGTGTAATCAGTATCAATGTATGCTTAGGTTTCACCGAAATAAATGCTTATCAAACTTTGTTTAACCACCTGTATGAAATGCACACGATAAGCAGTGCTATCTAGCTGACCAAATTCCTCAACCGACCTTGCTCAAAGTTGAAAACGAAGCTGTGGGGTCAACAACACTCATCACGGTAAATGTGCAACACTGGATTTATACAGCCAGAAAGTCATACAGCAGGTGGTTTATAAGCATACAAAACGGTGTCAGAGAAGTCACCGAAATTAAATACACTGATCCAAAGGTCAAGTTGCAGAACGTGTGAATGCAACGATACACATTTTGGCGCTACAAACTGTGTACAGCGAGATAATACTACTGCTATACGAAAGTGTCTAACTCGACAATAAGGCCATACAGCAACTAAACTCTCTTCTGGTGATGCACCAGCTGGTCAAATACATGCAACTCAAAGACATATGATCAAGTTGTCAGGGTGAAAACAAGCTGCTAGAAGCCGATTTAATTGATGAAATGCACATGAACAAAAATGATAAACACAAGCAAACACAACTGCACGATCACGACAGACTGACAATTGTTTAGACAAAGCTACAGAACAAAGATGGTAACGCTGTGTGCATCCGGGTTCGCAAAGGATGGTCTGAAAATGCGACTGTCTATTGTAGTATACAGGGTGTGCGATCGAGTGTTATGTAGAATTAAAGGATGTCATCATCATCATCAACATCATAGACAGCAATAGATGAGTGGTTCACACTGATGCTTAACTGTCACTGACGAAATGTGGTTGGTAAGTAACAAGTAACAAAACCATTGATCATTGCCGAGTTGAAGACAATATGACCATCCACATCACTGGTTGTATGTCGTAGTCAATGAGGTGTTTGCATCCTCAAAACCGTTGACCTTCCTACGAATACTACACTTGTCTTCTGTTAAAATTTTCCGTTCTTGTTTACTTATCTAACAATCAGTCTCACAGCGTATCACACCGTTACGAATGACGTGCCACAACAGCCGTGTATAGAGCTCAGGCAGAATGTTGAGCAGGTTCTTGGGTTGTCTAGCTGTCATGTTCAGTTCGGCAAGCAGCTCGTTGTCAGTTTCCAACTGACGTCCTGATCAGTCAGTGTAATTAACTCCTAGGAGTAACCACAAACGATACTCGGTTTCATCAGCTGAGAGATCCTCAATCGTGACCACTCATATATAATCCTGATGATGCTGGGAGCATTACAGTAAATCTTTGAGCCTAAAACCCTGCTACCTGATCTCTGGGTCTGATTGAGCGTGATTTTCTAGCAGTATGAAGTTATGCAAATGTCTCGGATCATCACATGATGCAAAAGTGTTAAGCTGGTAAGAAGCCACTTAACAAAAAAGGTAAAACTACTACTTTAACATACTCTCAGTGGACCCATGATTTTCGGAAATGTGGCCGACGAACATCCCTCAGGTGTTTGTCCCAATGTGACAAACGGAGTATGAAACGTAGCCTTTGAGGGAAGATGGAGGACAAAAATATGTGTACTGTGTTAATATTTGCGATAAGAGAAGTCGCGTAAACCTTCATTAAGTCAATCATATATGTATTGGACATGGACGAATTTCGGAACCAGACAAAACCTTGAAGAATTACAGTGAAATTTGTACGCAACTGCATAAACGGTGTTAGTCACATGATGCTAGTGACTCAACTGTCGATCAAAACCAAGAAGTAGAAGATAATTCATTTCAAAAACATTCCACGTTATCGACGAGACTAACAAACCGCGCCAAGTAAATTGCAAGTAATGGAGAAATCAGAAGAGAAAATGAAACAACGGAGCTTCAGGTGGGCAACTAGTTGATGCGGACTGACTCTGCCAACAATACGTTTGTGAATTGGAGATACGCATGCTCTCTAGGTTTGGGCACTAGGACAATAACCAATTTAAGCGGAATCCAGACTGTCGTAGGTGAGCTGTATAAAAGACGAAAACAACACTGTGTTCGGCTGATGTGGCTGTTGTATAATAATTCAGTGATGCTTCAATTCGAAATAACTCATATTTTTGGTAAACCAACTAAATCAATTTTCGTTCAGTTCGATCTGCACCATATTTACCTTCTTTTCATGATTATCAGTTAGTTTTATTTAAACATAGGAAGAGGGGCATTAGTGTTTCGTGTAGCCTCTTCAACAATGAACAGCAATAACCAGGGACATTACATATATTTATATATAATGCCGCTGGTAATTATATACAGATATATATATATATAAGTATTGACCGGCTGAACATGAAGGCGTCACTCATACATCTACTGGTCTTATTCTTTCGGGTTTACACCGGATACGTGGTGTGTTGGTGGAACAGCAAGTGGTGCAGCACAATCCACTTTCGGTGATGGTTAAACGCAGGCGTCCTGTGGCTTCGGTCATTGTGGCAGGCTTGTCCGTTTCGGATACCGCCAACCATATATATTAATGAAACGGGGCAGGGGGACGATACGAAATGTTAAACTCAACCAGTGCTCGTCAGCTTAATGTTATGTTTAAAGTTATGCAAGAAACTGTTTCAAATTTTCAAAAATACGAATGTCCTCTGTGCACAACCTTGGTTGAGTACGAACAGGAGTTAGCTTAGCTCTAGAGACGGAGATTGCCACAGTCACAATCGCGTGGTTGATCCCTGGCTACTTTAAATGCAGGTAATGAACAGATTAGTGCAGTTGTACACAACCAGTTTCACGAGAACGAGTAAGCCTGAGTGTAAGTCAGTGTTCACACTCGTTTGTTTTCTTTGTTGACGAACTACTGCACTTTGAGAAAACAGATACTTCAGGGCAAGACTCAGACAGACCGCGTCAGCATCCCAGATTATTCAGTTGACAAGAACACCTTCTCCACATCGCCACGATTCAAAGAAGAACAAAGTAATAGGCTTAACGTTAGCCTGACTGTTGGAGCTGTCGAAAAGGTGTTACACGGATTTAGATTCCTCCTCCTAACAAACCCACAAGACGACGGAGTCATTTACACATTATTGAAACATTGCGATTAGGTGTGAGTGTTACCGTGGTATCACAACGTTTGCGTTACGAAATTGACCAGCGCGCTCCACACAACAGGACTTTGACTCAGAGTTCTTCTTTCCCTATGTTGGTTGTTGACGATGACCAGCACGGTCCGCTCACTTAGCTGTACAGTTGGCCGTTCGGTAAAAAAAGTCTAATGCAACAAACTGTTGCGATATTGCATCACTGCCATCGCAGTGAGGTCTGAAGGGTCATATGGGAGTAAACCTGTGACGATCAGAGCAAAGGCACGTGATTTGACCTTCGAATGGCCAGCACGTTTAGTCCACGCCTCACCTATTCCCAGTAAAAAATAACACCCTATTTCCAGCGTCGAACCCTTGCAGCCTAATTTACTCAGTAAGCTGGCCGACTAGGTGGACATCATCTATTCTGCCAGTGTGGTAAGAAAAAGTGACACTAATTGACTCTATCGCAACAGTAATTTGCGAGTGGTTCCTCGTTTGACAAGCTAGTCAAGGCTCGAAGCTAACCGTCACAGCTTACTGTTTTCGGAGTCAGTAAAAAGTTCAGCATAGACCTCGTCCGTGATGCGGGCAACTATATGACCTTACAAACACTATTGCTAGAGAAATGTGATTCAATTCGACTCATGTAGCGCCCGCTACTTTCCAGTACGTTTCACTGAACAGCCTTGCTTAAACGTAAGAACTCAAGTCTAAATGCTTTAGTATAACGGGTCAATCTGACAGCATACAATTCGCACTAAGGCAAACGTCCTGGCACATTAGCTAGCGCTGTTACGAAGTGCACGAGGAATGCAATACAATAACATATTCGTAATATCTTATTCCGCCTAGAGAAATATGGTGAATTTACTCTTAATCCCGTAACCACAACGGATTTGGGTCAGGCCAGAAGATACTGTGGCTCGAGCCGCCATTGTTAAAACAGATAATAATAGAAAAAACAGGGTTAAATGGAAAGAATAGAAATGGTGTAAATGTAAACACATCATTGATTGCGGCACACCACCACCTCGGATAGCGTTTCTAACCAGCGATTTAAGTGATCACGAGGACCCCAGACAAGTAAGCGACGCTTACCCACCCAGCTCAATGAGACAGTCGGAAACTTCTTATTTTGTGACCACGTTGTTGTTTGACCTCCAAGTAGTTTTACCCAACTCTTGATGGTCTCAGTACGAAAAACGCTCAGCTGGCATACGGAGTACGTGACCCAAACATCGCAGGCTGTGCTCAGTTGACAAAACTAATCAGGTATTTCGCAATGCGCGCCGGCGAACGGTGGTATTGCTCACGTGATCACTTAATGTGGACTAGGTGACAGAGACAGCGGTGGTCGAACACAGTAAGCCTGTTGACGCCTTAGCGGTGAACAGGCCATGTTTCCAAACCATACAGCAAAACAAGACATACACAAGCATTCATTCACACCAACGACTTAAAGGCGAAACATGAAGCATCCATTTATGAGGGCGAATCTACGATAGCAATCTTACGACGAGGGAGATGCTATCACCTGTTCGTTTCCACAGACAACATACTGCATCATTCAAAATGCAAGCCTCGGTGGGGCGTGTCGATGCCATGGACTACCAATTTTGGGCCAGAGAGCACTGCAGTATATCCGGCATCAGTTTGATCATAGAAAGTGACGGAATGGCATACGACCAGGTGCGAGACTACTTTAAGAGTTCCAGACCAGATGTTTTCAGGTTCCCCTTAGTCTTCTCTTCCCCCCAAAAAAATAACAAGGAAGAAACGTCCGGGAGGCGTACGCTGAATACCTACGACTAAAGTGGGGGTCAAATTACGAAAACATATGTGTGGTCACATAAAAGACAGAAAATTAAACATAGCAACCGGAATCTAACGAAAAGCGCCGCCAGTAAGAAAAACAGGAGAGAAACACTACCACAAAACATTATAAAAGCGAACAGGAAGTTAATTCAGAATTTCAGAACAACTTGTGAACAATCGGTAATTTGGTTTACTGGTACCTTCTCGTCTCTAACACAGAAATTTCTTCAGATCAGATGAGCCAGTTACAAATTTGATGGCATTTTTGACAGACAAGGTGTAAGCAAATAAATGAAGCAGAAGATAACAGGTCGCGGGTCAAGTGTGCATAGACAGGGGTCAATACTGGGTACAAAGTGCTAACTACAGCAGGTTGGAGCCACGTGAACTTCTAAGCAGAAAGGAAATCGATGTAGTCCGCTAGATAGGTCGGTCAAAAGGCCAACTTTTCCGGAGGAAAGTGGACAAGAGAACCATAGTCTTATTATGTTGGGATTGTGGTCTTATCTAGCCGACAATGCAAGAAAGTTCGATCGATCCAGAACCGGACGTCACGTGACAGAGTGTTCAGCCCTGTCAACTCAATTTACGGCGTATCTGACCTTCGCAATTTCAATGTCCTCTGCAAATAAACTCCCTTATGTAGTTCTAAACGTTCGTCTAATTACCTCGACACTTTCTACATCAGTTTCATGACTTTCGTCTGACGCATGTTCAGTCATTGTGGGATCCCTGATTTTACGTAATGCCGTCCCCTTTCGAGAAACCGTCTGGATGCCCACTTCGTTCAAGACCTTACAAACAGTTTCTAGTACCTTGTCCTCAGACGGAATAACGGCAGTACTTTTTCATTCCCTTAATGTTACTGATACTGAGTTGATTACCTGTCTTAATTGTGTTGTATGAAACTGTTCAGAGTATTCTCATTAACATGACCACTGCCTCTTTCTGTGCTGTCTTTTGGTCACCCGAATCTGTGCATAGATATAAGGCTCTATGGCAGAGGGAGCCCACAATACTGCTATTTAGGTTAACTTGCAGTTTAAGCAGAATGTATATTTTCGGACGCAAGGTAGTGGTGGACACAAAACAACAGAACGCGTGTGGCCTGAACAGGACAGAAAAGGGTAGTTGAGGTAAGTAGGTGTTCTGACTCTGACTTTAGCTTGAGACTGAACAGAAGACACGAATATGCAAGACGTAAAGAGATATGCCCTAAAACAGACGATAGCCGAATACAATAGCGCACACATTTGGGAGTGCTTCAGTACTACGTCCCTATCAACTGGAGGGCAACATGGTACAGGATCATTAGGGGGGAAAACGTAGAAACAATAACTTACGGTCTCCGCGGCTAGAACGTAGTCGTAAAGACCGAGTGTAGTGACCGTGATACCCACAGAAGGACCATTCACGAGAGCCACGAGCGTCTTCGGAAAGGAGATAAACGCCGACACGAATTGATAGAGAACGTCTCGCGCAGTTTTGACAACGTCTTGGATGGGCACGCCGGATTCCAGTTGCTTGGTGAACGTATTCAGATCATTTCCACTGGAGAAGTAATCACCTTTGCCTTCAGAAGATGGGCAGACAAAAGGAGAACAATGATTAGCTTTAAATCAGAGTTAACAGGTGTCGTAAAATAAAGGAAACAATAAAACAAGCAATGTTACGGCGAACTAAGATAAGCTGCGACGATAGCAAAACGGAGACTCATCGAGTGACATGTGTAGTGATATGCATATATTGCCGGGAGTGGCGGAGGGTGGCAGTTCTCATTTATTATGCCCCGATGTGTGCTAAACCATAAGTCGAACTCATTGACCTATTCCACAACTTCAGTCGAACAAGCTTGAAAAATCGGCTGCACAATTACATCATACCAATTTGTGATACCTAGAATGAAGAGTTTTGGATAGCCTTACAAATTCTAGTTTAACTAGACCCATCATAGTAAGTGATGAGTAAAATACCTCTGTTTGACTGAAACAATGTCCATTCATGGTAAACTGCTGGACGTTCACATAACTAAAACAATACCGTAGGAATCAGGGTCCATCATTGGTTGACAACAACAGCATCAATAAATTCACAAAATGTATTCTGAATGGTCCAATACTGAACAAAAGAGGGCAATGTAGTGATGTAACAGTTCGTCCAATCTTGGGGTTCCACCTTAGATGTACGCCAGGTTGATCCGCTGTTAGATTGTTGTCTGCATCGGAGTTCGGATAACCGGTGAATGGAATAGGTTTTTACCACATGATGAGTTCTAGTGGATTGTTCATGGCTACTCAATCTATTTAGCAGTAGAATCGAGCAGGAAAATATAAGTATATAGCTCCGATGCATAAACTGGCTGGGTATGCAGAAGCAGTTGCATGTGAACCTGATATTCTCCAGCTTACTGACCTCTTCTAATGCACCGATTTAGCACCTACTCATCTAGCTGTTCGATTTACAAAATGGTTCACTTCATTATAAATTTACATCTGAAGAAGCAAAGCAAAGTATTTGTATCCACCACGCTTCGTGTTCCAAAGGCGAATTGTTTAAACTTCTGAAGAGCACCAATTGTTGCTGTTTTTTCACAAGGTGAATGAATGTAAAATTACATCACATTAGTACTGGATAGCATGCACAGTGGGTTCAGTTGGAGCCTTGCGTTTTCTATGCTACTCTTATCGGCCACAGTTAACTCTTGTTAACTCCTTGCATTGCGAATTAATTGTGTAAAGAGAAAAACTCACACAATAGAGGTATTCTCACGTCCTCGTCAGCTTTTGTAACTACCGTAAACAAGTGGATCGACTATACAGACGAAGTTACCCTTACTTGAAGGAATATCGGTCGAACTGACGGAATTTGGTTACTGAGATATCTACGCATCTCTCGCAGATCAGAAGTTTCATCATCACGCGTTAAACAAAATGCAAAAAGATAGCTTGATGAATGATGATACTGGTAGGCTTACAGCATTTAAAACACCCCCCAGAACGTCTAAGGTCTGTCTAATTACAAAACGACTTACCGGTAATGGCCACAAGTTTGATTTTTTGATCGGTCGCAGCTTTATTCAACATGGACGTCCAACTCTGATACATCTGTGATAAGAATAAAGACCTGTCTGAGCAGATTCAGAATGAACAAACTGGAAATAGGTAGAAGAGTAAAACATGCCCATATTCCGAATAGTTGTCAACCAACTTGAGTGTGAAAATCTTTGCAACCAGAAACGAAAAGTGTGATCCGAACACTACAGATGTTGATTGATAGACAGCATTCTAGGCTGTGGTATGACATTACCGTTCAGTTATCAGTGAAATTGCAGTGATGACTTTTATGAGATCAGAGACAGGGACTGGAAGTAAAGCAATCAAATCGAACTCGTTTATCTTGAAAAAAAAGTTGGTCATACAAGAGTCATGTCAAACATGCCGAACCGGAGGAAGTATCGGTCACGAGTTAGCTCCGCAACAGTAACTACAGGCCAGCCAGAATTAAAAACCTCACACAGAGCACCAAAAGTGTACAGATGCAGAAAACAGATTAACACGAAAATCATAGTTTAAACTACCAAGATGGGGACAAATATGGTGTACGTTGAATAAATTGGTAGATACCCAATCACTGGGAAGTAGACGAGCAGCGTCCACCAGAACAGTGTCACATAAACTCAGCAGAACAAGTAGTCGGTATGCGAATTGTCTAGTTCATTTCCTGCAAGCAGTGATTTCGAGTGTCACGCTTAACCCATGAATGTAAATCTGTCAATATGCAGTACTGACTTTTGGATATTCGTTGTTAAGTACCGATAAAAAAACCTCGTTGGATCTCACTTCAGTGTGCATTTGAGTGACATGTTACGCAAGATGAACCAGATTTTCTGCTACAGGCACACGTAAGCAACAAGTGGAAAACCCAATTAGTGATCTGGTGGGTTGGTCCAAGTATCACTGAACATCTTGAAGCTTTTACGAACTACCGATAGGGCAAAAGATATGGTTTCTTACTGAATATGTGGGGCATCAGAAACTTACTGGGAAAGAAAATGATCGACACTTATGGCCGTTATGTAAAACAAGTATGTTAACAACCAGCTTCATTCTGTAAATACCTCGTTTGTCAAGGTTCATGCGGAGAGCAGTAGGGGGTAATCACAAAATCAGAGCGCGTGTCAAGCAGGTTTGTTTGTTGACAAAGTAGTCGTTGATGAACGTTATACCACTTTGACATCTTTGGCAATGAGCCATAAGTATCTTCAAAGGAACAGGAAACTTTGTGACAAGATCACATTGAGGTTCCACAATAAGGAATGTCATACTTGGACAGGTAACCGTTAAATTCAGCTTAAATATTACAAGATGTTTCCGGTGATGCAACACTCCGAGGCACATGTAAGTTGAATGTTATCATGTTAACCAGACATTGACAGGAGTTGGAGTTTCATCTGGCACCTGCGTCATAAGCACTCAACGTCGTTACCGCTGCACAGTTTTGAACTCAGATAACTACCACTAGGGAACAACATAACGATGGAGTAAATGCAGATATTAGATATAAATACCGACAAAAAGGACTCACATCAAAAGTTATCGCGTTCTTTTTCTCCGGACGACTCAAACAAATTTGCATAACCCCACCGTTAACACTGGTTTCCAACCCCGGTGTTGTAAGCGTAGGCTGGTCAGCAGTATCCACTGGGCTACATGATTCTTTCGCCAACAAATCATTGATGAGTTCAATGTACTTGGATGCAGCATCTTCCTAAACGGAAAATTACGGTTGGAGAGTGGATAAAGACACAACAACCACAGTGAGCTTCCAGCAAACTGTAACGAAATGTGTATCGAAAGCCCAACTGGAGTGGTCGGCACACTCACTTCACGACCTTTACACTAATGAAATGAGCATTGGTCATAACATTGTTTACGCGTGTTAGACGCACTTGTTTATCAGAATGTTTAATTGATGAACTCTAACTGCTTACAACGACGTTACAGGATAATGGGTATCCGCTGAAGTTTATCAACAGACACAACCAGCAACGTGTAGTAGTAGACGAGGTTTCCATGGTTGGGAAGAAGAAAGTCTACATTGAATTACCATTCAAAGGTGACACTTCTTCACTTCGAACAACAAAGCGCCTCGTCGCTTCCATTAAACGAGCATACAATGCAGCTGAAATGGTAGTCGGTGGACGAACTCGTAAGGTACCGCTACCTTCAATAAAGAGAGAGCGACCTATTGGCGCCAACTCACAATGTATTTATCAATTTGTGTGTTATTGCGGCGAAAGTTACATCGGCAGAACCGATAGGTGCTTGAGCTCTAGAATGAAGGAACATCTGCCGAAATGGGTTCAGGATGTGACTGCGCAGTCAACTTACTTCATCCCGGGTTCACGCAAACTTCCGGCCTCGTCTATCGCCGGATACATTTTGGTCACTGGATTAATCCCGAATTAACATACAGGATTATAATGTGTCACGCTAATCCGCGTTTCTTGCGTTTCGCCGAGGCGGTCGCCATTGGTCGTCTAAAGCCAACATTGTGTGTACAAAAACAATTATATGTAAGCTTTAGACTGCCGTGGACCTAGTAGTTCTGGATTGCTGTTCTCTCCCTAACTCGTTATTTTATTTCTTCACCCCCATCCCAATAGTGTCATACATATGCCGCTGGTTATTGTTATTCGGTATTGAAAAGGCAATACGGGATGCTAGTATAATCAAATTGCCTGTTGTCCCAAATATCTTGAGAAGCATGACAGATGACCGATTACCGGTTAATGTTGTGCACCATGCCCTAATGCTCGCTAAGTAACACGAATTCTAATGGTACCATTCATGTCTAAATAACTTTTTGGAAGCCAGAAAGCAACAGATTAAAGCTGAAGATAGGAGATGAACCAGTAGACCTTGGTATTTTGAAGTCGTCCAAAATATTTGACGGAATTAACCAAACACTTCTGCGTATGAAGCTTCGCCACCACGAGGTAGATGGCCCCTCACACGTATCGTTAATTCTTTACCTTGAAAACCGGAGGCTCACATTAATGGCGCGCCGTCTAGCTGATACTCGACAACTACGGGCGTACACTTGGGTTTCAGTCTAGGACAGCTTTTGTTCCTAGTATTCGGCCTAGAAATACCACAGATTGTAAGTTCCCAATATTATTTATAAGTAGACGATGCAAAACTGAGGTGAACAGTGAAGAGTAAAACCGGAAGAATCCCCAAAGTGATCATGACAAAGCAATTGGTTGGGCAATGACGCACCAGCTTTCGTCTAACTCCACTAAATCCAACGTAATGCACATTACTCTTACTGTGCAGTGTTAACTAGGAAGCAAAAAGCCAAACATTGTTGTCCATAGGTGAGACTTATGAGGGATTGTCTCAGAAAGTCCTAGTCTGTCTCCTAACTAAGCCTCGATGATGAGAAAATCTAACGCGACGTTCAAGATGCTTACCCGGCTGTTTGGGATATTTCGGTTGGACAGTTCTCCCATGATGGGAAACCCCCAACTTGAGTTGAGAGGTCAAACTTGCCAGTAATATCTGGGGAGAGGAATATAGCCAATTAAGAGTGTAGACAGAACCATGTTTCAAAGCCTAATTCGCCTTCTTTCCAAAAAAGGGAAATCAAATTGAGCTTATTCTCCATATGCCACCGATATGTCAGATCAGACTCCATACTAAAACAACCGCTGCATTTCCTAAGATCCAAGCTTACGCCAAGTCCGAATTACGGATTCTGAGGACACACAGCGTGAGTACCCGAAACGCAAACAATTCTTTTGGTGTTAAAACATGTACAATCCGGAATGCCCTGTCTGAATCTGTCGTGACAATCATCAATAGATGAATACACATGAAGATTGGATGCATATATTCATGATGTTAACCCAAGCATGACGTTTGTCAGCATGTGACGTACAAAGTAACACATGCGGGTCGGACACTCATAAATACTTTCAAACTTATATAGGGGCAGTGGAGATTGAGGTTCGAACCCGCGACGACGAGACCTAGATACCATCAGACTACATAGAACACAAGGAACAAGCAATGGTGGAACAAAAATGACGTCAGGAAAAGCAGCCAAAAACTATAGACATAATAGCTACTTCACCTTCGTGATGCTCCGGAAAGATGCGCTGTGATGATAGTGCCCACAAACGACAGGTCTAAGCAGAGGTAAACTCGGATCAACCACAAAACAGAGAACCAAAAATCAACAGCATAGCTATCAAGTAGTGCTAGTCGTCATAATTATCAAGAGCCAATGGAAGGAAAGATAGCACTACACACACCATTGCAGACAGTCAATGAAAAGAAGCGTACTAAATGGTCGGTGCATGTGTCCAATGAAAAAAGTAAAATTTACTTTCACCATAACAGATTCTGAGTTTCGTTCCGAAGGGCAACGCAACGACCGTGGTCTCTAAGCTGTTTTAAAAACAAAACGTCCACGCAACATGCTGGTATGCCATACACAAGGCTTCAGCTCTGAACGTTCCTGTTTTCCACATCCTGTTCAACCATGATTAGATTCATACCAGCGAGAAATTACAAATACATATCTCTCCAGCAGGAATTACAAGCCTTATTCATTGATCATGCAGTAGCCCCATTGGTAAATCTATCACTGATAGGGAGTCGCGACTTTCACTGACACAACACTTGATTAACACGTAGCTGGATGCAGACTCGGCAAACGGATAAACTTTCTAATCAGTCTCTTCCAAATAGAAGCAGCAGACAAGTCTCGTTCTTGTTAGAGTTCACCAGGCAGTCGAACTGGAGTCGTTGCGCATGTGAAATGGTCGCAATGGCCACTGTGCTATTGCACTCACATGAAGCAAGACTGAATTATCAAATCGAAAAGCTCAGATAGGTTCACTGGTGAGTAATACACAAGTTATCCGACCACTACGAGATGAGACACAATTACGGTTTTGTTAACTCCAATCGATAGTCCCACGATCAAGATTGATACATAATATATTCAGTGAGCTTGGAAAGGGAACTACCGATAACGTTGGTTAAACGCCTCACGGATTCAGAGGTTTGAAATCTTTGGTCAGAAGTCTCCGAGAACAGTGTGAGGAAATAAGGTAACCAGCGGGGAGTACATCTGAGTTCACAATACTGATAATAAGAGTGAATAGAGTTCAAAACGATTTCAGACGTAAAATTTAAATATAAAACCTCTTGTTTTTATAAGAGCATTGTTAACATGACGAGACAATGTCAAAGTTTGAGACAACGGGACTTAAGAAGAAAGCAGTTTTTAACTTGTTTCGGGACAATCACTACCATGCGCCGATACTTCGTGCCTTGGTGATATTGTAGTGGACTGTCAGGCAGGTGGTGCGAGCATTCCAACTCTCGGTGGAATACCCCAACACAGGGGGAGGTGCGTTCAAAAACCCACCGAGAGTGGATGGAGGACGGCGTGAGCGACCGGATGAGTCATCGCTCGACCGGATCGGACCAACGGG
>LUCH01001788.1:105834-121614 GCA_013368495.1 Paragonimus heterotremus
TGAATGATGAATCGTGTTCGATCTTCTCGTAACTCAGTTTTGAATCTTGTTTCTGAACTTTATCTTTTCTGGAATACATCAACATGCACTCGTTCACTAAAATGCTTCTTGTGTTATATTTTACATATCTTTCTTCTCAGTATAGGTCTTATCATTGCAGTCTCTGTTTATTTTCCGAGAGATAAGGATTTCCTTTTCCTGCCAGCCATTCAATTGGCTAATCAGCATTGGCCGGCTGGACACAAAGACCTCACTCACACACCTAGTGGTCTTATTCCTCCGGGTTTACACCAAATACCTAGTGTGTGAGTGGAACCGCAAGTGGTTCAGCGCAAGCCACTTGGGGTGATGGTTTAAAGCGCAGGCGTCCCTTGACTTCGGTCACTGCGACAAGTTAATAACCTGGAAAATAAAATCTATCGAAAAGAACAAAAACCGATAAGGAGGGTGTGAAAAAAACTATAAATGATATGAATGCAGGCACGCCATTGGTCACCATATATTATCAATTCGCCTAGTGTTTTTATGCAACCATTTAAGAGGTTACGAGGGTCTCTTCCATATACGTAATACCCGCTTGATTTACTCAATGGAACGATTTCGTGACCGAATCGTTGATTGCTCACCAAGCAGTTTTACCTAGCTGTTGGTGGTCCTACTACGTGACGTCCGGTGAGGAAATCGTTCAGATAGCATGCAGAGTGGCTAATCGATCTCATAGTTATTAGTAATGAATGAATTTCTACGTGAACTTCAGCATATTTCGGCAAACAACCGAATTCTTCATACAAACGTTCGCCCAAGTATGTTTAGTTGTTGTCTAGGTAACTTTGTAAATAGGTTGCACCTCGAGCCAATATGTCAGTGTCAACCAACTGTTGATTTTTTTCATACGCGAAGTAATTCTAGGATAGTAATTTACGATTCGTAGCTTAATAACGATAGACTATGTACATAGTTGTAAGAGGCGTTTGACTGAAAATAACTTGAGAGTGGGCAATAGGCGAAACATTCGTTCGATAACGCCGACTCAAATATGCCCATCTTTTGGTTTCTACAAGAATTACGAAGTTCTTCACTTGGACTATTTCATATATGAGAATACTGAACGCAGCTGCAACGTAATGGAAAAGCGATCATGTCTGTAAAAAAACATGTTAGTTAACTTAAGTTCACAGTCAGAAATCATTCATCGCTGTTTAACAAACGTAATCAGGATTTAACGTCACGACTCTGAGGTCAACGGATGTATTACATTACAAAAACATAATTAAATACGTTCGATATTTTTTTAATCGTAAATAAAGTTTGTGAAATGCTAACAATAGTCAGTAATTACCATTTGATCAACGACTGTTTTGTCCGCAAACAAGAGAGTAATTTATATGGCACACCAAACTGAGCCTTGGTCAGCTAGACGATACCAATTAATTCGGATTTTAAAATCGAAACAAATAAATGGTTTTCTTTGTTTTTGAAAACATTTGGCTGAACGTGAAAGCTACAATCAAACTTTGAATTATTCTCAATTTACTGTTGCTGCGAAGCTCACAGGATACACAGAATGAACTTAATCATTTTTGAGACGCGCTTGAACGAAATAGATATTTGAAAAGTTCTCAGATAGGAATGAAATGAAAATTCACCAAGACGGCAGATAAAATGTCTATGTTTATTGCCATATGATACAAAGTCTAATGTGACATAGAAATTATCAGCTGCAAAATTTCGGATGCATTTGCGAGTACCTATCCTGAGACAAGGTCCCTGTCCGGCGTTGTTGACCAGTTTCAAAAATATCTCGTCTAACCTGTCTTTGTCATCTTACGTCAGTCTCATCCGCCATTGTCACGTAAGATATGGTGCAGAGAACCACAAGGAGAATATCAGAAATAATTATTGAACTTCTCCACAAAGCCCTTCGTAACTGTTTGAGAAAGATAGTTTCAATCGTGATCGATTTCCACTTGGATGACATTGACTGTCAAGCAGATTCAGATAAGGCACTCCAGGTCCTATATAACGTTCCTCAAATTCACACCAAGGCTGCCAGGAGAAAATTGTTATCAATGGCAGAGGCTATTGACATCAGACCCTACAACCTTCCTCTCTGTAAGCAAAGCAGGTCATTCCGTCTTCTTTAGCCAATTGTCTTCAGGTCAACTGAAACCGAAACAAGTACGAACCACATGACACCGACCAACGAGTGTCTTTTGTACGCCATGGCTGATACTGAACATTCTCACCTTCCTCCAATAAGCTGTGGTTCGACACGTGCTTGTGGTTTCTAATGACCTGTTTGACTTATCCTGAGCTTCGTAGATAATGCATACACGCATCTTGAGTAACCGTAAAACGTGGCATGAATGAACGAAAACAGCAGCTTCCATGATTCATTTCTTTCAATGCACCTTTTATCAACACAGAAAAGTTGCTATACTGTTACTGCAACAAATTTTTCCCCAGTATTTTCTCCGCTGATTTCCGTTATCAGTAAAATGAAACTACATGCTCTACGCGACTACCCTTCGTACCAGATACCTCTCTGTTTCAAATACAGATATTCGTAAACCATTGAGTGGTTGACGTTAACAAGTGTAATGAACTACACATGGAACTACACCTGCAAATGATAACAGTTGTTGATTCACATAGACTATTTTCATTATTATTGCTATCTGCATGTCCTATATATTCTAATGTTTTGCCTTCTTGACTGAAGAGGGTAAACGAAGTGTTAACCTCTCGCAACATGTTTTCTACCGCTGTTGGTAAAGAACAACTGTCTAGGATGAGAATAATGTTGTCTATTTTGTGTATATTACTTAAAAATAAAAGTCTTATTAGAATTTGGTCAGTCTGTCTGCTATCCTTCTACTTATAAACTGTGGCTTACTGTTCCGTCCATGATTGTATCATCTTTCAGTGTCAGCTATTACAGTCACTCCTTCGCAGTTGGC
Organism: Paragonimus heterotremus; assembly: GCA_013368495.1. NCBI lineage: Eukaryota > Metazoa > Platyhelminthes > Trematoda > Plagiorchiida > Troglotrematidae > Paragonimus > Paragonimus heterotremus. The sequence goes on from LUCH01001788.1 coordinate 108,795, forward strand.
GAAATGTGTACCTGAGCCCTACCCTCCTTTTCCACTGCTGTCGGAGAACCTGTACAACTGGTCACTGCACAACGCAACAAACCGCTGTGTGGGCTGCGTTGTCGTACTATAAAACTTCATTTAAATAAATGGCATGCTTGGAGGTGTTATCCGTTACCCAGGTTAGAAGAAAGCCAAAAAATGCATGCACAAACTTCATGGTCGTTACGTTTCACTTATTAGCAAACCTATGGTTGTTAATTCGAAAAGTCTGTTTGGGTTGTCTTCGTCAACCCACAAGGTCAAAACACGGTTACTCAAACTCCTATATCCTAAGGGATCTGCCAATTCCGATGTTAAAACTGCAGAGGTTTACAACGGTTCTATGACCTGAGCACGTTTTAATGCTCTGACATAATCTATCACTGAATTAGAGGGAAAGACCTTAACGATCACCTTTTCTTCTTCTGTAATCTCAAGTAGACTTTCCAGTCTCAGACACAGCTCCTTTAGCTTGAACACGCACTTCCAGATGCCATGCAAAACAGAGCTGAGAAATCAATTAACATATACTCTGATAGGGACCACTAAACACGCCTGCAGTCGCTCTCTGTAGTTGATGAACGTAGGCGCAGGAGGTTTATAAACACAATGTGCCTGCTGTCGAAAGCGATGACGCCGTCACTCAAGCACTGCACGCCCTAGACCACTGGCGACTCTTAGTAACACTTACTGGTCTCCCTGATCTAACAATCATCGGCGTAAATCGTTTACCCCTTCCCGCATACCTAGCCTCGATAAGTGTCCTTTGACTTTTGAGAATAACTTCTTAGCAGAAGAAATGATGAGACAGGCGTATACAACCTCGCTCCCAGCCAGCGCAGAGTTGGTTATTGGGGTCAGGTACCAGTCTGACAGATTAAGAAGCATCAGATCAGAGTGGAGAAAATTGTATACTACCAGAAAGTTTAGTGTTATTGATTCTAATATTACTCCCTGAAGACTTTCATGCAAATGCCAAATTCATCCCCGAAGTTTAAAAATCAACTACTAACAATTCCAATCGGGGATGACTGTCTTAGAGTACATTACAACAAACCCATTCACTCGTTCTAACTCAATAAAACTCCTCGAGCAGGTTCATCTGCTACGCACACTGTAGGCAGTGAAATTGCATCCTGGTACTGTTTTTACACCGACGCGGCTTCACTGTTCAATAAACTGGACGAGCATCGTGACCTGTGTTATGGGCGAAACACACGTACAGTAAAAATTACGGTGACCTGGTGTAAAAAAAGTACGGGATGGTGAATTGTCTATCCCTGAGATGACAGTGTTTCACGGTGACAAGAAAATCAGTAAGAGAAATGGTACGACTCTGTACTGGGTTGACATCTAAAGACCTCAAGTATTTTTGACAGGTTGTTACCAGGTCTTTCGGACTCAGTCTACCAAGAAGTTAGTGTCACGCAAAACTGCCCTTGTTAGGTTGGCGGAATTTACACATCGTCTTCTGCGCACAAAGATGCCGACACAGCCTTATACACACAAACAGTAAGTTTGGCAATTAGCAACCGTAAACCTCTGATGGATTGCCAATACAGACGCAGAGGCGGCCAAGACTCAGGATAAACAGTATGTAGGTTTGCATAGAAGCAAAACATGGAAGACTTTTGAGAGCATAGGGGGCAACTTGAATTAACTGCCCAGATTTCAGTTTCATGCCGAAATCAAATTAGAAAACCTACTAAATCACAAATCGTCCAATTCAGGCTTGATATTTCATGTCCTCTCAAAAATCTGTACCACCGAATTGGCAGAACAGCTTACAGCAATTTTCAAAAGCCTGCAAACAGTTCACTACAGATCTTTCTTCATAGGTCGACCAATAACGTTGTTGTCATTGGTTTCTAAAGTACTGAAGACCTCATTGAATGACCCCCACCGGACCAGAGTTAGTGACCTCCGCCTCGTCACTAGGGAGCAACACGGCTTTCTTAGGTTCGAATCTGCTGAAGGTTTGTGACGTTCGGACGAACGCCTTTGGTGCAGGTTGACCACAAAAGTGGTTTATCTTGACTGCTGAGGCCTTTGTCAAGGTTGGTCATTCCATCTTGCTGCACAAACTCAGTAGTCATGACCTCATGCATACATACTCACGTAGCCTTATGATTTCATGATTGAACGTAAACTCAATCAAGAATTGATTTGACAGCTGTCGGATTGGTTCCCAGCCAACAACGACGTTCCGCAATGATAAATCTTAGAACCGCTGTTATTCATTTCTTTCGCTCTTGAACTACCTGGTATAATCAAACCGCCGATGTTCCTCTACGCCAATGACAAAACTCTGGTGAGCTAGCATCATCATCACAGTCAGAAATACATCAGTGGTTCACGCTGATGCCTAACTACCACACAATGACGAGGGAAGAAAAGCAAACCTAATATAGGGAGAAAGAATGAAAAATTGAAAGGGGAGGCGACCTAACCATTAAAAATAGCAATGTCTTTATTCAAACATACAACATCAAGGTGCCTACACCTTACAAACAAACGATCGAGCTGGAAGAGAAAGTAAGGCGTCATCAGAAAGACAGCTTCTTTACTGCCTTCACCGCGTCATTAAATGCGCTCACCTTACAGACATCTCGACCAAACAACGACAACATTCACGCCACTGAGCTCGGTTAACCGTCATTTAATCTAACGTCTCAAGCGACCGACTCTGTGGTGACTTTACAAGACAATCTAAACTGTCTTCAGAAAATAACGTGTTGTTCAATATCAACAAGTGTGAAGTCTTGCAAGTCCGCCATGAAGATTATGTCGACTATTACCTTGGCGACACAAAGCTGCTCGCTTCAATATGCGAACCAGACTGAGGGGCCATAGTAGCAGGCTGTTTACGTTTGTCTATAGATTGTGATGTTATGGCTAGATAGACACTAATAATCATGAACCTCTTAGGAGGAATTTGTGGAACCTTCGACTCTGATGTGTTTCCCGCAATACCCACCTTCATAATCTGCTCATACCTTAAAACACATATTCAAGTCAGTCGTCCTTATCTCAAGAAAGATTTGACACTCATTGAAAGTTTCAAGTTGAACATCACCCACAAGTGATCGCAGCTTTCGCATTCCCATAGATTTTCCAGTCGGTCCCTTTCGAAAAGAAGCACTAGACTCGAGTTTCACTCTTTTTAGAGTAGTTCGTCAGTAGTGCATATCCTTCTCACGGCCGGGACTAAAACTCCGACCACGCTTTTCTGAGGCAACCGTGTTTACCACTGCACCACCGACCTCAAATCAGACAAGATCGAATTATCATATGCGAACACTCAGTCAATTTCACTTGTGAGTAATGATCAGGCTGCCCGATCGTCTCGATGGGAGACAGTTACTGTCTGTTAACTCCAATCGATGACCCCTCGACTAGGACTTCTCGTTATAGTACACTGATAAGTCATCTTCACAAACCAGAGTGCCGATAGTGCTATCTGGAGTACCATCATAACTAACTCCCAGAACTGTTATTTTCACAAGATGTACATCTATTTTGAACGATCATGATAATCAAAAACAAACCTCGTTCATATGCTGTACGTGATGTACGTGTTTCAAGTTTCAATCACTAACTCAATTTTGCCGTTCTCCCCATTGTGTTGCGAAACCCTCAAAAGTTTTTGTTTGCTACTTGCGTCATCTATACGCTGATTTGTTAAACCTATCAGAATTACTGTGACGACACTTGATTGTGCTATTAAGGGATGGTAGCACAACCCAGATTTCTGTTAAGGTGTCCACCCTGTGACAGTCCCAGGGCGCCGCCATCGTGAGAACGAAGAAAAAAACCACTCGACTCAGTCCTAACTAGCGGAGCTGTTCAATGATTGCAGTAAACTATCAAGGTCAGAAGTCTTTGGCTTACAATCGACTGTCAATGATTTTCAAATTATATTACATAAGCTCCTCTACTACTCATTGACAAAAAATTAATTTCGCGTGAATTACCTTGGCGGAATCCTTGTGAATGGGGTATGAAATGGTGGCTACGAATCAGATTTCTAATTATGGCCTCTAGAACTTTTGGCCTCGGAACATTTGGAAATGTGTAACTAGTGTTGTGGCTACGTTAACTTTTGAAGTGAGTTCAAGTAACTTGAAAGAAAAGAAGTGTAAGGAAGCTGGAAAGTTGCAAAAGTAAAATGCATTGATACATACATAATTTGCCCATGTGTAGTTCTCGCCGTTATCCAAGCAACCTAATCTGTTGTTATTCGTACATCTTTTTGCTTAGGTAACAAGCCTGACTTAAGTATTTTAATAGTCAGCACAGTAAAGGGTATTTTGACCAACTGATATTATCCACTTGGTCAAAAAATGATTGTGTTGATGAATAGCACTTTTGAGTAGCCTATCACCATCTTTCAAAACTTTGAAAATTGTGTGTTCTCTTAAGCACCTCGTTTCAATTGAGTTTATACGGATACAGCAAGATTTTTCGGATTTATCCATTAACTGAAAACGTACTTACAGTCTAACTGATGATGGTTTTATAGTTCTCCGGTAACTTCATATGTGCTAACTGTTTGAAGAGAATTTACATAGACAGAACTCGATTACAAAACTGTATCCGAAACTATCATTTAAATCGAAATGGGCCGACTGGAAAGTCTATGGGAATGCGACAGCTGCGATCAATTGTGGGTGATGTTCAATCTATATGAAATGTAGAATCGCCCATACATATTTTTGAATATTAACTATCACCTTGCTTGCATCAAAGTTAGGGGAATGTGTGGACTTAGTGGTGATAGTTACATATTTGGTTCAATGTGCAATGAACAAGCAGGAGCTGTATTCGCGCCGCAAACGCGATGTAGGGCATGTACACGAATGCCGTCCGAAAAACATCGTGACTGCAACAATGTAGCTCCGTGAAACACAAACACAGACACACAAAACCGACTAGCCAGTAGAACAGCCAATCATTGACCAGGCCGAAACAGGCACAGACATGACCGAGGCCACAACAGTATTGCTCGACATGGGGAAGTCGCAGGCGGCTCATGGGTTTTAGAGTAGTGTACGCGTTGCCTACAATGGTCTAGTGAGAATACTCTACACTGGTTAAATTAAGCCCGGCATTCCACTATACTCCAACTTAACTGAGTCCAGTAGATCCAGAATGGAAGCCTGTTTATTCCTCATGAAAACAACATCATCATGGTTCATTGTGAAGACCGCAACATGTGAAGTAGCCACCCATTCTGAGTGATACACCTGATCAACTGGCATGCACAATAAACGTATTATGCGGCAAAGATTGCGCGTCTAACAATGACTCCCGCTTTGTTCTACTGAAGCGCCGAAGGTCACTGCCGGTTTGATTAAAAAGGAGGAAGATGCACAAAAACTGATAAATTTTGACCTCCTGAAACCCTCAGATCTGGATGGTTCCCATTTATTAGTGCGAAAAAAATTAACGGATACCCAACGATACAAATGGCTCGATTGTGTAACAAGCTCGAATCCTCATGGTTTTGGAAAGAGTTAGTCTGTCCCATGCACAAAGATTTTAACCACCAGTTGCTGGTCAGCTGCCGATTGGTGTACCTCATCTCTAGTATTGGAAAGACCAAGAGGTGTATGCTGGATACGGTGGTTCAGAAAGAGTAAACAAGCATGCGAGTTGTAACAACCTACTCAACGGGATTTTTGGCAACACATTTCCTGTCCAACTAGCCTGTTGTTAGTGTGGGAACAGTAGGGTGGATCCAAGACAAGTGATGTGCCAATAAGCGTCATCTTTGTGGAGTTCAACGGAAACTCTGAGAAGATATAGCATTATAGGCCTCTTGACAAGCTTGAGTCACTCGGCTATCTTAAGGCGAATCCGTGAAAATAATATCACCTCAGTAAACCAGAACGGATTCTTTTCAACTGAGACCTAATTAACAAATAAACTCCTGTTCGTATACAACTTAACGGATGCTAAAGATAATAGTTTTTTTAGTCAAAAACCATTCTCTCTGAGTCCATTAAAGAGTTTTAACAGGTAGCGCACTGCCCACTCCTAAAGACATACGACATTAACGGTGCTATTCACTACTGTGTACTCTCAGTTCTTTTTAGTACAACCTTGTGGCTCGAAAGTAGTTCCGATCTCTCGTTTCTGGCACCCACCTCAGTGGGTGTTTAAAAAAGAGGTCCCGGTACTACTACTGTTGTATAACAGGCAGCTTTGTGTGTGAGTAGTATAGCACGAACCGTGTGGGCGAAACTAGAGGGCATGTCTCAACACTGGGAAGACGAAAAAGTCTATGTGTATTCTGATGCGTATTACTAGAGCGAATGACGATACACGGCTGCCAAACGGATGCGTATTCAAATCAGTTGTGTAAAATAGCGTTTGCTTTTGTTGTCCTATAATGGCACATTCCTGTAATGGATGTTTTACAATAAACAACCCCCTAGGCCAAGCGTCTATTGCAGTCAAAGTACCACTGTTTCTCATTTATTCTGATGCTTTATCCGACAGAATTTCTGTCCGTGCGTTAATCTATGTGAAGGACTTGATAAATTGTAACCCCTATCTTCCCAGCACCTTTCAAGCTGACGTCAATACAATTGGAAAACTTTCAGCCGATCAGTTTTTCATGGCAACGACGACAAATGAACACATGTGTCTCTCGCTGGCGATTTTAAAAAAATCTTCCAGTGTATTTCTAACGTCCAGCTTTTCTTCATGTTGCCAAAAAGTAGCTGAAAAAGGATTCCTTTTGCTTGGCATGATGAAACGGACGTTTCAATCAGCTGACAGGAAGGACTTTCAAACTCTGTATGGGGGCTGTGTACGATTACTGCACGAATAAACTAACTCATTGCTTAGTCTGACCTTGAAGAAGATGAGAACGCTAGAGCGTAAGTAGCAAACAACAACAAAACCAACAGTAACTCTTATTTCGAACTCATTTTCCTTTAATTACAGAAACGCTGAAGATGACATTCTCAGCTTTTTCCTTGAGGGGTTGACAAAGAAACCCTTCATCATTGCAGATCTGGAAGGATTACTGGGCCATAGTAAAGGTTTTTTTAATCAAGACGCAAAATCCTTGTCAAAGAAAAACGTTTTTCTTACAGAGTGGTAGCCCGTATCATACTGGAGATAATGTCTACCACAAAATAAAATTTAAGGCTTTGTTGGGTTATTCTCTGCTTAGCAAAAGTAGTGAGGAAATACCACTGTCTCATTTGTTTTTTTGTTAAATTGCTCCCACATTGGGAGTGTAGTTGTAATAAAGCGGTACTAAACCAGAGTTTACGTCCACATCACATTAGAGAGACAGCATCATTCTAACCACAAAAATCCGAGCTATAAACGTCACAACTGTTGAATCCCCGAATCAAGTAACTTTCCGTTGCATGGCTTGCGCCAACATTTATCTGTGGATTGGTAGATTTCGTCGACAGATGGACTTGGGTAACCGGCTAAAGTTAAAGTTGTGTTTTGTGCTTTCCTCGCTAGGGTTCTTGGATATAGTTACATTGTAGTGACCTGGACATAACCCCAACCGGCCTGCTGTACGATGTGCGAAATATGTCTAAACATACTGGTTCACATTACATGTAAGACTGTTAAAATAACTGGCTGTTTGATGCACGTGACTGCGCTTTTTAAATCGCCCGTTTGTTGGCTTGTGCGTAGCGACGGTGCCATACAAACCACTGGCATCCTCGTGCCCTTGATGACTCGTTCTTCAATCTACCCAGCAGAATTTGCATATCGGCGCTGTTTAACATATGACGAGCTTAAGCATAATCTTCACGTAACCTGCGTTAGGCCTCCTACCTACTTGTACTATCACTTCGTATCTGGTTCCATTGATATATATATATTGGGATTGTCAATCAGTACAGGTGACCGCCAAAGCTGGTGGAAATGATGGCTCTTATATCTTTCGTATGTATATTTTAGATGAGACCCAACTGTGAAAAGTCAGGAATTCGGCTGGATTCGAGCCAGCGACAGAAATACCATGGCATGGGATGCGGAGTATACGCGGTCAATTAGACCTCTTCCCAACCAACCCATCCACCCGAGGCTACCACACGAACACAGGGAACAAACTGACCCTCCAACGGAGCTTCTTTATGTCGCTCAGTCCAGAGACAACATGGTCACGAACCCGTTTGTAGTTATAGGGTTTTTGACTAGCAGCAAAGCAAGGTCAAAAGAGCGGACCAGACAAAAGTCCACACAATACCGAGTAGGCGTGTAGTCGGGGTGACAACAACAGTTGTTGCGATGGTGGAGGACGTTTGTGAAGACCGGAAAAGTACACGACCATGGCAACGGTGAGGGTCACTGACACGTTTACTTTGTTAGTCTTCTTGTCACGCAACATTTTCGGGGAACTGGCGACGACGCCGATACTGACCGTCAAAACAGTGTGCAATTACCTAGAGATACCGAGATAACAGATCAAAAGCCTTAACATCTTCCCCAATACTGGCAATACTTAACAGGTACCGTGCACTCTGGGCATTAATTAAAAATCGTAGATTCAAACTCTGTCTAAGAGTAAGCAGGATATCCTCAGTGCCAGCCTACAAGCGACTATGTTACAGTCAGTCGACGTTGCCAACCCCGTCACGAAAACATTTGCAGAGAGCAGGTCTTCGCACCAACGCCGGTAAAACAGGCGCCCTTGACCAATCGTATGAAGAAGCCCACATATAAAATCCAGGTCCTCGGTATGCACCGTTCAAGCTTGAGTATTCTGTCATGTGATTTTAGCCCATGCTCATCAAATTATAGGTTCCAAATTTAACGGGCGCTTGTAAAAACTGTGACCCCCGGCGAGTAGTGACAGAACCAACAACTGGTTACTAGTGTTAAAATCTGCGGCAGCCTTTGTTACTTATCCAAAACAGGTCAAAAAAATTAGTCAGCCAGAAGTCTGCGGTCACAGACGTTGCTGTTCTCCATAGGCGCCCAAATTTTATTCACAAACGCACATTTAGGGGTGGCTGTTTCATCGATACAAGGGTGGACGTCAGTGTCTTCTCACATGAAGTTTGCCGAAGCATCTAAACGTACGTGTTGTGGGCGATAAGTCTATTCCCGTTTATAGTCAGACATACAGTGAACTTAAGCGTTGGCCTTACTTTTCTGTAGATTTCTGCTGTGGCAAACAATCAGATGCCGAACATTAGTACCGATTTCCTCGAAAACTAACTAAAAAGTCAGCGCACAACATCGTCTTGTAATCCTTTGCATGAGGTGTCCCGGTGTACTGAAAAGCAGATGCTTGCCGGTGAGTTTCCTGTTGTTTTCAGGCCGCACACATCGCCAACTCCAGTCACCAATGATTCAGCAAATGATGTGCGGACGCAAGGCTGAGAAGGTGTGTATCACACACTGAATTAACACATCAGGACTAGCCTACCGGATTCACATAATGTCTGTTACTCAATACCGGACAAGCCGAAAGTAACGCAGACTGTTGTCCAACACACGGTCGGGCTTGGTATCATCCGCTCAGTGAAAAGCATTTGAAGTACGCATCTCCATAAAGTGAGGACAGTGGTGTCCGTATGAAGATGACTGTCTGGACTCGGTTGGACATATCTGGAAACTGTTGCTTAATTGCAAGTATTCACTAGGGCACTGTGAAAGCTCAGGAAGTTGCAAGACGAAGCATGTATAATTTTCGTGGACTGGCTTAGTTTTATGGGCCTAAAGCATGCACATATTAACTACAGCAAAGTAATTCGTCGTTCAGAGTGTGAACATCAAGCGTTGTTTTTTACTAGTTCCAGGTACAGTTTACTCGTTAAGTGATAGAGTTTTTTCAGAACAAAGAAAGGAGCCTTTCGTTATAAGCGATTTGCGCAGGCGAGGCTAATAGCCCAGACTCTCCGGATCGAAGAATTCGTTATTATTTGGTGACATGGGGACGTCAGATTTCCTGAAACGCAACAACGAAAAGTGGTGTCGCACCGCACTCTCAGTGTAAGAGCAATTAGGTATGAAAAACGAAGACGCTGACGTTCATCTAAGCAAATGGAGGCCTAACAAAGCCTTGAATTGCATTTTAGATTAGCAAATACCATTCTAATCATAGACACACACTTTCATCTCGTTCCTTACACTTCCGCTACCACTGACGCATCTTCCCAAATACACAAGGCAGTCAACCGTAAAGACTGCCAGAATTACCACTAAAGGATATGTGTACAGGTTGTTCGTCGTTGACTGGAAAAAACCACTCCTCTGATCATTGCTTAACTGCGCCGAGGTCACCTTGCAAATTAATGCAACTACCGGTATCTCATGTTTATCATTAATACGGACAGATTACAGAATGACCCACAATCCGTTCCAGTGATTCACTGAAATAAATTAAAAATAATAATGGATTGAGTACTTATTATCGCGGTACACCTGATGAGAAAGATATTGGGGAAAAGAGATCAGAGTCAGTTTGAACAAGCAAAATTCTGCTATCAAGAAATTAGGCGATCTCTCAGTTAACATCACACTCTGTGTCGTGTGTATTCAATTTCTGTAAAAGTGTACTGTGAGGTCCCCAGTCAAACTCTTTAGCATAATCGAAAAAAAGGAAAGACATCGGCTGTGATTCAGTTCAGCTTGACTGAAGGAGTATCTTACATCTGTCAGGAGAAATTTTCGCGGATCCTAAAACCGCCGGCGAGATAGACTCAGCGTCACACTGTATACTTCACAGGCGCAAGCTAAAGCTCATACCAATTAGGATCATTCCGAGGCAGACCCAAGCACATACCTCTTCGTGTTAACCAGAAATGACGTACAAAAGGGCTATTTTCAACCACCCTACGACAATCTGCTTAGATTGCTCGAACGCAAAGACAAGTATTCCATCGGTAATCATGATAGCGTTTATGATTCGATAGGCGTCTACCACTGACAGATAGCCTGTTTGTACCCGTCAAACCTACCTTCTTCTTCTCTGCCACTACCACTTCCTCTGGCTGTGATTCCCTTTTCGGCCTACCAGTATTTTCCAAACAAACTCATTCCACATATTCGAAAAACAGTTTTAGAGTCTATTACGTACTCCGGCGATGTACAGTTTCTTCATTTATTTCCACCACAAGTCCACTGAGTGCGAACACACAGACCTTTCATCCATTTTGCGGACTATACAGAGCAATGTATCGTTCCTTCACCAAGGCTGTAGGTGATACTTCTGCAGCGTTTGTAGGACATTTGCATTTCGTAATTTGTGCCGTTTCCACCATCTTTTGCCACTCTCAAGTTCACGTGTGCACTTGGTTTCTAAACCATATGAGCCAAAATTATCTCTTGTTTCGAAGGTCTTGAACCACGCCTTCCGTCCCCGCTCTTTATCTTCTACGTTCTGGATTTTGGGAAGTCAAAAGCTGAGGGAATCAACCACCCATTTCAGCCAACGTATCTATCTTCACGAGTATCTCCGTTGTGCACCCAGTATTCCTTTGGAGGAACACGACAGATCGAGTCGATGGAAAATGCTTTCATTCGGTGTAATGGAACTGCAAACCAACGCACCTCTACGAACGAATGTGAGTCAATTCCTTTTATTATCCTGATATATAGGTTTCGTGTTCGTACCTAGACTACAAAAAGTGTTTAGATCCACTACAAAGACGCTGGCCTCGTAGCGCTTGGGAGGAATAACATTCAGTCGTAGTCTCCTTCCATCGTACATGCTTGACGATTATGCCTTTCTAAATACTTTCGTTTTTATCCAGACTTAGTTGGTAGCTTCCGTCCAACAACAAAAACCCCGATTCGTTTTACGTCTCATCAACCTGAGGCGTTGTTTCTGTACGCTTTATTTTCTGATGTTAGCGGATATACGGTTTCAGCGTGATGACGGTAGCGACAATAACAAGTATTATTTTTAGTAGTCGCATTCAGCTGCACACTTTTGATTATTTTAGTTTCTTACCTATTTCTGTTTTGGTCATACTATCCATTTTGTAGTATCTGTTCCGGAGAAAAAAAACACAACTCGTCTCACGCCTCGTTAGCTTGACGTGTTTCTCTGTACACTTTATTATCCAGGGTCAGCACAAATACAGGAGAGTCAACGCACTGAGTCTTTGTTTGTGTTGTCAATTGATTTTCGATAGCGAGTGTTGGATGGGTATTATTCCGTTGGACTTCAGCCCAACAGAAACCAACGGTTCTTATGTCAGTGCTGCAGTTACCGTAGTTTGAGATGATTAAATCGATTGCACTATTTTCACCACTGGGCACTATTTCCGCACACTGAGCGCGGGTAACCCGAAATTTGATTCAAATTTTCTCGGTGATATTGTCTACTCATTTTCTTGCTATATTGGTGCCCTGTGTATCAAAAATTACATTCAATTACTGTTATTGGTCACCGAATAACATACACAGTCATTAAGTATCAAAACTTTTTGATTGCATTATATCCATTTCGGTATATGTCTTATATTGTGTATCATTTGTTTCTGTTGACAATGACGCGAGTCAGATGTAACAGTGCTAAGAGCGAACCGACTGAGGTAGCGAGCATTTGCGGCCGTTATGAATACAAAATGTCCGTGCAGAACGGTATGCAGTGCCACCAGTGCCTGAAGTGGTACCACTTCAAATGCACTGGCCTCAACGAACACCAGTCCAAACAACTTTATTCTTCTGTATGAGCTGCAGGTTTGACAAAAGTCAAGGCGCTGCTTTGCCGCTAAGTACTAACGCACACGTCAAAGAAAGTGTAGCGACGCAGAAAACCTGCGACTGTAAATGCGGAGATGTTCTTTTTAACACTATATGT
>LUCH01001789.1:6261-50024 GCA_013368495.1 Paragonimus heterotremus
CCCTTTAAATGTGATCTAGTTTGTGACCGTCTTGTCTTCGGATTGAGTGACATAAAGTAGCTCTGTCCGGAGGCCAGTCTTTTCTCTGTGTTCGTTCGTTAGCCTCAAGTGGCTGGGTTGGCCGGGAAGATTCGTATTAATCTTGCATAATACGTAGTCCGTCGTTCAGAACCGTTGAACGTCGTTCCGTTATCTACCGTTCCACTAACCTTTATTCCGTTGTCTGTTTTACGCGCTCGTAGGCCACATACCAAGTTACAACAGAGTGTATGCCGAGTGTTTAGGTAATGAGACACGATCCTATCAGCATACATAAGAACTGTTTTCATGGTTGCGACACTACTGTCTTCTGAGTTAGGAGGAAAAGGTACTCTCAAAGAAGATGCATTCTGATCGCTCAACGGTTCACTTTGACCGCCAAAATGTTATCAAATACGATCGAAAAACATCCAGTACAATCCTAAAGCCTGATGTAGCTTCGAATACATCCACTGCCCGCAACAGTGCTCAGAAACAGACATTAGTGCCTCATTAACTGCGCTCTTGGTCTAGGCAATCCCCTCACTTCCAAATTAGTCAGACTATTGAGTCACTGGTTCCGAGTAGGGTCCTCCAAAAAAAACCTTGTATCCTGTTGTCTCGCAGATCAGACTTAATTCAGAAACTCGGACGGGGTTTCCCAAGTCAATCCCCATCCGCGGCATAAACGACGGGGAAGTATAATGTGATCATGAAATATGAAGGCCTTGATTGTCTTATTGAGTATAGTCAGTAGACATCGCCTGTTTGGCTGGGGTCCTCATAAGAATTCAAATCGCTGGTTAGCACTGTTATCCGAAGTGATAGCTTGTCGATATTAATAGAAAAACTACGTTCGTACTATTTCTGTCTATTGTTCCTTTATTCTGTTTACGTTTTCGGGCGCGTTTTCTTCTGGGATTTTCCACGTCATTGTTGAGGCGAGTGGTGGCTCTAGCCGCAATATCTTTTTTTCTCTGGCTCGAAGCCGTTGTGGGAGTGATTTTGATATTCCTTTATCTATATTCTCTCGTTTCCCATTGCTTTCTATTTAGCTTTTGTCGTTGTGTCCATAATTGAATGGCAGTTATGCCTCATTGCTAACGCCGACTGAGTAATTGAGTGTCTTGCTATTTATCAGCTAGAAGGTTATCTTTTGTACTTGAAATATAGGATTTGATTTAAATAGTAGCCTTGCAGTGCGAAATCGCCTTGCAAATTGATAATGTAGTGAATACTTAGCACTAAGTGTTGTAGAATATGTTGTTCTGTAGAGCTTCGATGACTGAAAAGAGCAATGAAATAACGTCAGCTGAGGCTGAAGCACAATTTCTGATATCGTATCCAACTGCAGGCGGGTATTGTACTTTAATTCCAGTCGAAACGCTGATTATTTAGTTCACTGGTTAAAGCCTTTATTCCTTGAAACTCAGTGAAGTTAAGCCAATAATATTCTTTATGCATCCCGACGAGTGGATTTTCCGCCTTTCCCCCCCCAAATATTCACTTCTTCAGCAAACAGAATAAAATTAACCAATCATGCTTTGATCACAAAGTATAACCATAACATTGGAGAACAGATTAAGGACAGCGGCCGAAGTTTGTATCAGTTACGGGAAACTTTTAATTTAGTTTTGAGGTTGATTGAATAATATGGATTGGAGTAGAAATCGAGCTAAATCAGGAGTAACGGAGGAATGTGTGGTACTAAATATTTATACCGGAATTTGGTGAAAAATGTGGAAATATGCTTGGAACGTTGGTTTGTGTTAGTCAGGATTTTTGCCGAAAAGTGTTTGCACATAGTGAAATGATCAGAAACAACCAAATGAACGGGTAGGTTACGAGGATTACCATTGCAATAGGACAGATGTTTTTTGCAATTAGAAAAACTCCAATTCGTCGACGGAAAACCAGAAAAAACAACTGGTGAACAATACATCTAGTGGGAGAGCACGCAGGCCTTGATAAATAGACCAGCCGAATAGTGTGGAACCGGGAGAGATATTAAAGGTGTGACACGGAATAAAAGCCTTCTGACTGATGAAAACATTAGTATAATGAAATGACGATGTCATGTTCTCACTCCAAGCAGTCACCACAAATTTACTATGATGCAATCGAGATAAAAGTTCACCGTTCACGTGTTGGTTCTTCTTCATGGGCGAAAACGAAGTGTCAGCACATTCGGTTATGTTATGAGGCAAACTTGGGGACTTTGACCAACTTGGTGGTTCGAACAAACTGTTCAGCAGGGTTGAAGAAGAAACTCTAGTTGGCTTCTCTATGTCTACCACCACATCATCAGCATCTTCGAATACAAACTGGCCTGGACACATTGTAAAGCGGAAACAAGTAGGAGAAGAGAACTGCACTGTATGGAGCACTAAACTGGCCATAAGGCTTGTCCACCGGATTGAATAAATTGGCATCGATTTGTTAAGTTATGGCGTAAAGACTGGACAGTTAAAGTTGAAATTCAGGATTTTTTAAGAACTTGAAGTGGAGTTTTTCAACGCTTGCAAACGCAATTCTACGTGCAGACGACTGTTGATTTTGTATCAAGCGATGACAGAATGGATTACGAAGACAGCTAACGTTAAACTTGGGTAGCGGTAGTCAAACTGGCAGCCACAACCCGACTGTTCAAACTGTACACCACGCAGTAAGCCAAAAGATTGAATTTGTGAAGCACTTAAAACCATCTAAGTCTACTAAACAATATGTTTACGTTAACAGATGTACTTATCTGCCATCGCGCAAACCGTGTGATTACTGGTGGAATGCTGTCTTCTTGCTCAATATCGCAGATGCGTCAACGCTCCACTCCTGACAGTACCAGATCGTCATTCGAGGCTTTACAAGAGGACTTCATTTGCTCATTTTCCTCTCCATCTGTCCTTCATTATAAATCTGCTGTCACGCTCATCCCACAGGTGGCGTAGATTACCAATTGCCACTGATCTGGGCTATTCTTCTGTTACTTCTACCGAACAAATCTTTAATGTTCCCAGCGGTACCGGTGCAACTTATCCGAACGATCATCTGCAACTTATTGCCATCACCGATAAGCGAGAATATTAACCTCTGCCAAATTTGGAGCGGTACTTTGCTGAATCGGCTTGCAAACCAGTACGAACATTCCGATATTCACATTGTCACTCCTTAAAACACTAACACTGGCCTCTGTGATTGGATTTCAACTTTGTTCTTTGCTTTCTGTACTCAGACCAGGTAGGTTTAGTCAGCCGTATACAAATCCTCCGTCAGTTTTTATCATAGAAGTGATACTCAAACAATCCAAGTTTTCAAAAACGCAGTTTTTTTTTCGGAGTGGATATTAACCACTTGATTTTGGTTAGTGTTTCGTAAGTATCGCTTACGTTCAACTCACTGGGTGACAGCATGCGTTTTTTTTTTTCATTTTGACTTTCAACTTCGTTAACCTTATAATTGACAGTTGTCTGTTTGCAATCTTCTATGTGGTGTACATAGCTCTCTAAACTCCTCCAGATTCCAGATGATGATCCAGAACGACCTATTGTTCACACCGTTCTTCGTGCTCTCTCACGGATTGCCAAAGAATCTGATCTACGAGCTGGTGAATCTAGGTGTTTGTTCAATCTAAGACGCATCCACCTGACCGCGTCCTCCGAGGTATTTCATTTTACACGCTATCATTATGCATTACACCTAACTTTACTGACGTTCAACGATTATTACCTTGCATCACGAGGTCCACGTTTCCCAATCCTTCACAATGAGGCTGGACCTTGACGCGCTGTCACGGTTTGTGCTTTTCGATGGCATATTGGACTAAACAGGATGGTGTAGTGGTCATACTGACAAAGCTACTCGTGCCACTCAGGTCAATAGGTAAAGATTTAACGAACTACAATCTCATTGGCCCTCCGACTGAATGCTAGAAGAATAGCATCTTCTTCCGGAAAAGTACAATACTTTCCCCAGATTAAGATGTTTCAATGTCAATTTAAGGTGTCCGAAAGGGGTTCTCTGGTTTTCAATGGTGGCCGTGGTATCACAACTAATGTACACATGAACTGATCGACAAACACACCGGTTGGTCGACTCTAACGGAGTAAAAGAATACATACGCCAGGTATAGGGGGCAAACGAAGCTAGCTTGACCGAAACTAGTTGCCAGGTTGACGGAGGCGCGGGCTAATGCATATACGATGAAGTTTGAGCTGGTGGCTGTATCCGTAAACATAGAACACGCGAGGACAACACCAGTAGGCCGGTCGTCTGTCTGTGAGCACATGGGCGACCTACTTAGATTGGCATGAGCTTCGATCGTCGTCATCCAAAAGGCCGGCAAGTCGGACAAGCGCTTTCCCAGGCTTCCCGGCGGTAGCCATCAACTGCATTCCAATGCTGAAGTTGAGCGAGATGGTGGTGGACAGTGGAAATGGTTAACTAAATATAAAAATTTATCAGCCGATGGCTTATGATAAACCAGCTAAACGAACCACGATAGAAACCGACTACTTGATGTGCAAAATCTATTCACTCCATTGGACAAATATTTGTAAGAAGCATCTGCTGAAGATTTGGACTAATCACCAGTTGTGGTCAGTTTCAGTTTCTTCCCTGTTGTTCTCCCTATTGCTTTGTTCTATGAAGAATTTTGCAAATCATTACACTTGCTAGTGTGTCGCTGTTCAAAGTGAAAGTAAACCTGATCACCTAAGCCAGTAACATAGTAAGACAAAAGTACTACAAATATTATCACCGAATAATTATTTCATACATGCAAAACGGGTGACAGTAACCCGGATCAATTCATTCCGTTGATGAAATTGAACAAAACTTGAGGACAAATCACGCGATCGTTTTCTTGAAACTTCGAAGCTCTCACTGTTGTTACTTACTCCTTTGAAAAAGCACATACTCCATACGCTGGAACCGTAGTACACCCTCTGTCCCCATCTATCAATTTAAAGATCATGTGCGCTTTGCGTTTGTCTGGAGTTCGCAGACAAAGCCACTTGTCGCTCCAGTGTTGAATTTGTCCCGAATACAAAGACAACGATAGCGCGGCTTGATTTAATTCTCATCAGTAAACTGTTTCGAGCCATTAGATTTGAAGATTTAGTATATTAAGAGACGTCTGTAGTAATTTTTGCGTGTGTTTCTTCAACTCTTGCGCTCGCTCATTATTCTGGACGTGGTCAAAACTGAATTTGCTTACCCCTTAATCGGCCTTGTGAATAATGCATGTCATACGAATGTAATATTACTCGCTAGTAGTCGATTGTGCAGTCCGATCAATGACGAGCTTGAGTTCGATGGGTAACACCTGTATTTTAATCATCAAGCTAATGACGAAGGACTTCTTTTGTGTGTTTATGCTGTTGACGTTACTAGTTTCAGGACATCTAAGCTTCCTTGCACTAACATGAGACCTCCATCAACCGGTAAGCCGATATTGATGTTGGCTTCATTGGCGCAGTTTCTTCAAAGCCTACAAGCTGTTACCATAACTGGCTTTTGACTCCTGCATGTACATCCCAGGCAGTCGAGTAAAATACCTTTTTTTGCCAGTGGCAAATGAAACAGAATTACTTGTAGTCTCAATACGTGATTTCTAGAGAACGTTGACCTATTAATCGGGGTCACGAACTAACTCTCTACGTTCTTTTTGCGCCGTACGCTGAGTAATTGAGTGAATGCAGCTCATACGGACCTATCCTCATATAATGTGGACGCACACTGAAGCTAACGTGGTTTCTTCCCAAAGCAAGTGACTTGTTTGATCATGGTAATAACACTCTTGCAAGCCGCCAGGTGGCGTACGAAGTGAAGTGTAAGCGGAGTTTAAGGTTAATTACAGTCGTGTCATCTTAACATACTACATAAATGGTTTGTGTTTCGTGACCATTGTGCTATGTCTTGTAATATGGTTCGCGCTCTCTAACGAATCACTACTGCTGTTTATGGTTTAACGTGATGAACACCTAAGCTACCATCGTATAACCAGTGCACACTGATTATATCTTGTTTTGTGTTTTTGCAAACAGTGTAGCGAATTCAAACCAATCAGTTATCCTAATGGTCCCGTCTCATAGTTTACTGATAGGATCGATGGTCTAGTGGATAGTGTCTTTGAATCGTGACACCACGGTTACCCACTCAATTTTTGTCACTTCAAACATACACGTTTCTTGTTATCAGGTGACTGTATAAATGACTAGCGCACATTACCAAAATATACATATAGCGGCCACTTAATGCGGAACATAGTTAACCCGAAACTTCCTTAACTTAAAACTAAAAGTAACAGCAGATCGGTATCGACGTATCTATAGATTTTG
The DNA here is from genome assembly GCA_013368495.1 of Paragonimus heterotremus. Classification (NCBI taxonomy): domain Eukaryota; kingdom Metazoa; phylum Platyhelminthes; class Trematoda; order Plagiorchiida; family Troglotrematidae; genus Paragonimus; species Paragonimus heterotremus. The sequence goes on from LUCH01001789.1 coordinate 12,615, forward strand.
TGACTTCGGAAAATTTCACAACAATTAATGCAGTAAAAGTGGAATCAGTCAATGGGAAGGCACTGGAGGGACAGGAGCTTAAATTGAGTTTTTCCACGTTGTTCCTAAAACTTGTTTTATTAGGGTATTGCTGGCTTCCTGATCGATATCCAAAGTAAAATAGACACCTTTGGTTGATGATGCTGTCTGCTATGACGAAGTATCAAAATCAGTAGCGCTCGTGTTGCTTACTTTTGTGGACATTAGTTGCGCTTTGTCTTCCACGCCACCTTTAGCTTACACAACTATGGTACTTTTTATGGTCGCATTAAATATTCGTTTTCTATTTATCTATATGTGTAAATTATTGAGGGGTAAACAAACTTCGCAGTTGTAAATTATTTTTCGAGGAATTCTTGAACATTAGAACGTGTAGCGAACTAGCTTGTTCTCGGTGATTCATCATCAGACTAAATACAACACATTTATGTGGGTTAATCACGTGAGAAAATACACACTAATGAATCGAACGGATTGTTATCAATTTCAGGAAGTGCACGTCGATTGTACAAATTATTGATGGCTGTTACGACAGCGGTCATGATTACGTAATCTGTTCGGTCCGAACGTGGACATCTGGCCATGGAAGATTCAGTGTTTTGACGAAGCGTTTTTCAATACATATTGGGGGAGAGAGCAGGCGGATGGCTATTGCTTCTGCGATTGCAGACAGGCCCTCCTTGACCCGTTTTGCTTGTAATCCATGAGCGCGATAGATAGGACGGAATGATTCATTGGGATCGATTGAGTGGTTGAATTCAATTAGGCGCGCAGCGATAGAAGACGAACAAGATTTGGCCAAGCCCCGAGTTGGCAACACCGGATGATGTTCCCGAATGCGTTCAGGCAATCGCCGTGTTGTGCGGCCTACATAGCTCGTTCCACAGGAACAAACAAAATGGTATACACAGTAAGAGGTAGCATGAACAGGCATTGTATCTTTCAACTGAGGGCGCAAAATCGGTGTGGAATTAAACTGAACACGCAGTTTCGCTGCGAAATAGGTCTTGCTTAGAGCTATGCTAAGTTTTTTTGCTTATGTTATCTGAGGTATTATCGCCCTTAAAAGGTAATGAAATATAAACACTTTCTCTACAATGTGCTGATTGTTCAACTTTGTTCTGCTCGGCATATGCTTGTGAACAAATTGTTCGGGATAGCCATTTTCAACTAGTACTTTAAATATGAATTGTCTTTCTTCCTCTAGAGTGTCACTACAGCATATTTTCTAAGCCCTGTCGATCGTACATCGGATAAGATTAATTTTCTGTCTTAATGGTACAAAACTATAAAAGTTCTTATACTGTCCGGTCCACGTTAACTTAAGGTGTACTTTCCTTTGTATCGTCCCATCTGAGCGACGGGATAGAACAATAGTCTTTATTTTCAAACAGAAAAATGTACTTCCTCTGATAATTCCCATAAACATTTTAGCGGTTAAGACTCATTTTGAGCGCTTTGACTAACATGCCGGAGAAAATTAAGACACAGCAGTGCACTAATATATATATATATATATATATATATATATATATATATATATGCACATACATTTACGAATCGAGAGCTAATGTTAGAAAGAACAAAGAAGGACTTTCGTCGTAGTACTTTGGTTGGTAATCTTCTGATTTCCGTTTTTAGCATTCACATGGTGAGACTGGCTATGTTATGATTCAGTATAACTCTGAGTTAGTTAACAGAAGCAGAACTGTATTTAACAGTATCATCAACAATAAGGTGTGCATCGTTGTTGAGCTTTTACTGCGGTTTGCACCTCGGTGGATTTTTGTACCTCTGAGCGATAAGTAGTCGAGATATCGTTCTTCTGAGGAGTTTGTTGGGATCACGTTCTGACTCTACTTTTTCATCTAGTCTCGTCTGTGTTTATTGCTGATGTTGTGGGTTTCAAACATGTGATTTCGATTATGAGTTACTCCCCATACTTACGATCGTACATTCTTGCCCGAAAAGAGATTGGCCGATCACACAGTCAGTTAATCAGATGTCCTTACTCTCTTTCATTGTATGGATTCTGTCAATTCAAAAACTGTTGGTCGTTACCAGATGCTTAACGAAGCCTTGTCCCAATGACTTGGCGGCGCAAGCTCATGATTATCTGTCTTTCAATAATGGCTCATTCGGTCGGTTCAGTTAACAGCGGACGGATTTGTGACCGGTAAATCGCTTTTCAGGCTTCAGTCTACGATCACTTAGGTGAGAGATGTACATTGAACGCAACTGCCTTCTTACGAAACGAAAAATTGTCATCAATAAGCGGCTTTGCAACCACACAAAAAACTAGGCTAGCGATTCACTATCATCGGCTGCGGTATTTTATCGGTCGATGCTGGTGCTTACCTGTCATGTAACCATGAGGAAAGAGTTGAAGGCGAATCCCAGTTTCTCGTGACTGAAGAATTGGAAGGAATGGTGCTTAGATCCGAAATGAAATACAACATCACGGTGCCTACACCTTTCGAACAAACGAACATGTCGCAAATGAATTTAAGGCAGCATGTGTAAGACAGCTCCATTGTTGTTTTATTGCCGCGTTTTATTAAGTTCACTTCATTGGTGAATCAGTGAAGCTGTAGCTGAATTCACACGGCCGAGTCTGAATAATCGTCATCTCTCTTAAGCCCTCCAACCATTGACAAAGTGAGTTGTTTTAAACCCAACCCAGGGGAAGATCATAGCAGAGAATATTCCCTGTCATACTATCTATGTCAGATGTCGGTCATTATCTCATTTGTTCTATTTTCACAGCTGTTGATGCGGTTTCTTAACAACAGGAACCGGTCAACAACTTCAATAACTTCTTTATTTAATATTCCGGCTATATCGCTAGAATAATATGTGATTGATACTCTGTGCTTTGAGGCTGCAAAGCGCATCCCATGTCACATTCTTACCAGCGATACTGCCTACTATCGGTTACGTTGCCGGGACGGTGTGAACCAACATCGACCTATCCAAGTTCATTCAGTCCTGTACTAGACGGGAAGTCTATACAGACACCCTTTGAACGCCTTAGACAGTCATCTACCATTTTGTCTGTCAGCAGTGAACAAAAACAATTCACTCTCCGTTCTTGCTGTTGAAGCTGTTGGGAAGTTCGCCGCAAAATTTAACCCAAACTGATTATGAGAAGAAACTGCCGACAGTATGTTCACGTAATTTTTCGACACTCATACGTTTAAACGGCACTAACAGAGTGTAAGTTGATTCACCGAGTCGAATGCATCATTCGCGATCGTGCCAAACGGCGACTGTTGGCCAACGGTGTTCGACTGCATTTTAGAATGTAAAACAGAATCTCGCCTGTCGCTCTCCGATTTCTATCACTCTGGCTGTCAGAACCTTTGTGAACACTGGTTAAGCAAATGGTCTCATTGTTTTCGCCCAGCTCCCGGTTTCACTCTAGAATGCTGGAAATGTGTTTACTTTCAGGTTTGTTATTGTTTTTGGTTCGTTCTAGTTGAAATCATCATATCCCATCATTTTATTTTATCCATGCTGCCAAATTCGCTTGTCATTTCGACGTTGATCCTATTGATATGTGAACTGTAAGCGCTTGCTCGTGTAGGTGAGGATAGCCCTCACGGATTAACGTGGAACAATTGTGTGTATCTCGCAGTATCTCATGTTCACTTCATCCTGTTTGCTTTATGACCTCCCGTTTCATTAATTTTGGCAAAATTTGTTTGGCCGTTAAATGCAAGCATTAACCATGACGGCTGCTTTATTCGGATTCATCATTCTATCTGTTATATTCTATTTCTTTTCAGCACCGTCAACTCATATTCAGTCAAAATACGTTGCTTCTCTTTGGGAAGTTGAGAATTGGTCATCTCAAGGTTTGTTTACACTTGTTTCTGGTATAGATATCCGGATGGATTCACAGAGGGCAAGTTTGTGCAGAATCTGGATTCTGTCCATATCTTGAGAGTTTTACGAATAGTTTAGTAATGATGCGCGATAATGAGACGACAAGCTAGCCCTCAGAGTAATGCGCTTCACCAGGCCTCACCAGACGACATGTAAAATTACCCCCTATGAGGTAGACATTGTTGTTCACATGTATCTTTTCCCTTCAAACCTATTCTCGGACGTTCTTAAAATCGTTTGTTTGAGTACATTGATTATTATCTCTGCTGTGTATAAAGTTATCTGCTCCAATTTCGAAGGAACAAATGCACTTTGTGTTGAAAGTGAATCAGTAGGAGTCCATCAAAAATGATGTCACGATATAATTAGTGTAATTATAAACATAGTTGAACAAGAATTCCAACGGGTTTCCCAGCTAGATGACACTGTTTCGCTGTTGTCCAGAAGTTATCTGCTATCTGTTTGCTGCACGCATTGGTATACTCTTTGCTGATCACTTTCGCGTCTTCCGTTTTACTGCTGTTTCACTACAAATCGTCACAAAATTCCCAAATTCTCAGGTTAAAGCGTTTCTGTTCCCCGACGTGCTTCTTCTTACGTTGCCCTTCGAAAATGCTCAATGCCGTGTCTATCCCACTGACAAACCAAATTCCGTGTATTCGGTCAATCACCGTGAACGACGCTCGAGGCTGTCAGACAGGACCACGCAATTGAGGCCGATTGCTTCGCAATCCGCTGTTATTTATCGACAAGCTGTGTTGAAACGATTCAACCCTAGCTCATCAGAAGGTTCAGTATCTACTAGTCTTTCTGGGTTTGACGGTGATCGCGATGCTGAAGTGCAGTCTCCCTGCCTCACGTCCTTCCGGCCACCGGAACTTGCCCCTTGTGAGTCTTCCGCGCTGTTCGACACATGCGAAGGTGACCTTGAGTGGACCACAATTCCATCTTATCTGGAACGCTATCGGCTGTACAAAAGCGCGATTTTATTGAAGCAATTTTCATTGGAGGACATGCCAAACGAAACTATCAAATCGACCCCGTTACATGCCCTGTTCGGTTCGGATGGCTCATGTGAGTTTTCCCGCTTACTCCCCGATTGTTCATTGTCAGTTCCGTTCTACCCTAAGATTATTCGGGCTAACTGTGAAATAGCGTACGTTTGTTTACTATTTGAGTTCCCGTGCGTGATTAACTCGACTGATTCATATTGGCGAGGCGATTTCTGCCATCTGCTATTAATTGGTCTTGTGGTAATTCGCTTCCAGGATGCACATTCTGTTGGCATACTGCACTCTCGTTGACCCCTAAATTAGACGCCTTCATTTGAGCAGGTTAAAGAGAACGCCGTCACACTGTTCGATTGTGCACGACAGTACTCAGAATTCATGGACATTATATTAGTTTTAGATATAACGATCTGCTACGTTCTTCGGATGTACTGCGAAATAACCGAATATAATTGCTGATCCGGCGTTCTAGAACCGGTGTAATCCCAATAATCGAAATTGTGCTGTTTCTCAAGTGACCATGAAGTCTAATATTAGACTACGCACACACTAATTGGTTAGGCCCAGGCCGGACGTTAACTGGATGTTACGTCACATGGTCAGGGTCGAATGTTTGTGTGTGGTTAGATTGGATGTGATTGATCTGTGGCCACGGAAGTTGCAAGGACTGAACACACTTCTTTTGAGAGCACTGGTTAGGGTTGCGTAATCTAATAGCGATCGATTCGGCGGTCGTCAGAATGCGATGACGGACCGTTTTTGGTTGTGTTCGCAACTCTGTAGACAACCTGGAATGCTTTGCTGATGTCTATGCGATGTTTGGTGTCAGCTAGATGTGCAACAGTGGCGCTGGTAATTGATTTACGACAACCGGTTCCGATCCAAGCTGGATGATTTTCCTTGATCCTTTTTGACAAGCGCCTAGTCGTACGACCAACATATTCTGCAGTACAACAGCAGCATGAAAATGAATACACGAGCATTGACTGATCGTGGACTGGTAGCTTGTCTCTCAGGCTCAATCTTAACATCGGCATTGTTGTGAACCAACTTAAGGTTGCCGCTGGAAAGGTACGTCTAAGTGATCGGTACATGCATCGGTTGAACTGATCTGCTACAGTATCCCCTTTAAACGGGAGTTTTATAAATACGACTTTCTTTTCAGCTGTGGGCATTATCTCATGCGAGATTTTGGCTTTCGTATTTGAAATGATGAATTGCTCCGGATAGCCGTTTTCCCTCAATAGGTTTTGAATTGTTTCCAGTTCCTGCTCTACTGCGTCATCCGAACAAATAATTCCTGCTCTAGTTGCCAGGCATTGGGCTAGATTTCGTTTCTGTTTAATAGGCACAAAACTATTGAAATTGGCATATTGTCCTGTCCATGTAGGTTTACGATATACCGACCTACTCAGTGTACCGTCTCGACATCTGGTCAATTTGACGTCTAAGAAATGGAACTCGTTGTTGAGTTCTTCTTCTGAGGTGAAGCGCAGTGAGGTGTGTGCTGCATTAAAAATTTGAAGGATGGTTTTTAACTCGTCTTCTGACTGTATAACGACGAATATATCGTCTACATATCGGCGGTACATGTGAAAACTCTGAATGGTCGACTGGAGTTGAGATTCCAATTTGCCCATGAATACGTTTGCCAGTAATGGACCTAAAGGGGATCCCATTGCTACTCCATCTGCTTGTCAATACAGCTCACCGTTAAACAGAAACTGAACATTGAGGGTGCACCGCAAAAGTAGTTCTTTTAGGTCTGACTTTTGCAATCCGAACATGCTTTCGGTCTGTTCAATCTGATCACACAAATAGTTAATCGTTTCCACCAACGGAACACTCGTGAATAGCGAGGTGACATCAAGGGAGCCCATGTGCCGGTGTCTAGCGTTAATGTTCCTCACAGAGTCCACAAACTCGAAAGTGTCACGCAGACTATGTGGGCATAATTTCCGTCGTATAGGCTCTAGGATATCCGCCAACCACTTAGCAGTTGCGTGATACGGTGAATTTCACATATCAAGTATCGGTCTAAATGGACAGTCACTGTTATGAATCTTGGGAAGTCCATATAAACGTGGGATGATGGATCCAGTTGGTTTCATTTGGTCAAACTGAGTTTGTGTGATGCGGCTCTGTTGCATTAGTCGTTTTAAGGAATTATTAATTTGATTTTCAGCAAACTCCGTCTTGTCTTTCTCATGTTCTGTCTTCCTGAATTTGTTGGTATCTGGAAGTATCGATAGCATCTTCTCGGTATAATCAGATTTGTTCAGAATCACAATCCCAGCGCCTTTGTCTGGCCGAGTGAGTAGGATGTCATCATGTGTATGTAAAACTCTCAAGGCATCCAGATGTTTACGGGTTATCGGACTCTTATGAGATACAGTCGATTGGCGATATTTGTAACAACTACTGACCAACTCAGATTTAAACTGCTCAAGATTGGCATCAGATGAGGGACAGAGATGGAGCGTTTGGTTGAACAGATTCTCAAACTGGACTTCAATCTCTAACTGATCATCCTTACGACTTGGGCAACAAAACTTAGGTCCTAACGATGAGATTTCAAGCAAAGTATCGTCGAGTATGATCTTGGGCAAATTATGGACGTACCTTTCCGGGTTCCTTGGGAATTGTGATTGAGGTTTCACATCGCTGAGTCCCCGTTCGAGGTTTAGCCGCTTCTTTCTCGTCTGTTTGAATACTATTTTTCTCATATATATATCAAAATTATGACGTTCCTCTACTGTTAAACCGTCTATTGCAACTTGTCGTTGACCAAGATTTCTGCGCAATTCCGATGTGATGAATTGAGCCGTATCTAACTGATTGAGAGCATGACGTTTCAACGATAACGCATCCGGACGAATGCGACATCTGCGAAGGGCACTCCAGTAAAGTCTCGGGTAAACATTACGTTCAATGCATTCATTCAGAAATTCGATCAAAACATTCGTCTCTGCAAGTCTGGTGCTGAAGCTAATATATCCGTTAAGCTCCTTGATCCCCAGTTCATCCTTGGATTCACGTAAATGTAGGAAAATTCCCATAATATCAAAAGTAATGATGTGACGAACAATTGTTTTCGATAATTCATTCTCAAGTCAATACAATTACATAGGTTTCATCAAGGCATCTTAAGACTGGGAGTAGAAAACAAGAAATGTAATTGTATTGACTTGAGAATGAATTATCGAAAACAATTGTTCGTCACATCATTACTTTTGATATTATGAGGATTTTCCGACATTTATGCTGTTTCTCTTAAAACTGTTCGATCTTGCTTAGGAGAGCTCTGTAGCAATGATATAAGTTGATCTCACGGTATCGCGCTGGTAATGGTACCGATTACTGGCTACACGCTTGAATAAGTCCGACCGTGGTTATCTTGACTATTTTTGTCTTGGTTTGAGCAGGCCTGTTGCACTATCCAACCCCGCACGTGTCAGCAAACGCGTTGCGGTGTTTAGAAGCTGGAAATCTCCTGTTGCCAATTACAAACTTTGGAAACATCCAAACACTGCCTCTTTTGATGTCCATTTGGTGGAGCATGTGCAAACACGAACGCCGGACTACGGTTTCCTGCCTATTGGTTCATTACCTTAGATGCATTGTTTTCGTTATATCTTTCGGGCATCTCATAATCTGTTCTTTTCCACGGTGACTTATATCCGGACGATCGGTTGTGTTACACTCTCACTTACTGTGGTCGCACGACATACATGAGGTTGACAACTCGGTCTGTAATCGAGGAATGTGTTTGTCGATCTGTGTTGTGATGGTGACGTGCTTTCTTTGCATCGTATGAAATTCACTGTGTGATAGTTTCGATGTCAAACCACTGATTTGTACGTGGATGTGAGTAATTTAAATATATCCAATGTTTCATTCACTCTTAATTTTCTGTCGAGTTTTGCAAGCGTTCTCGAAACAAGTACACATTGCTGTGTGAAAATGCCTTCTTTTGTTAGTTCGTAACAGCAGCATATACTGGCTTTGCATTCAGCCGTTTCGATCATAATTTTTCTGCCTTCTAGCCCTTTATTTTATATCGAGTCTTATCTCTCTATGCCCCAACATAACAGTTCGGTGTAGAATTGACTAACCGCGAACATCCGATAAGTCAAGATTGTTTACTCACAGTCAAGGTATTATTTTGGTGGTTTCACCTTGTTGGAAAGAAAATTAAAAGTTCAAGCTACCGTCACGATTCAACTAGGGGACTCAAACAGTTGTATCATGGAATCTGGAGCTTTCAGGGACCACGTCACTCAATTACTAACCGTTTCGCCCCTGAAAAGACGACTTTTGACGTGCGTTTTTTTGTTACGGAAGTTTCTTCTGGATTGCCTCTTTCACTGATAACTTTCTTTTGTCCACTTTTCCATTTGACCTCCATGTTTTCTATGTGGAGATGTTGACACTGTATGTAAGTCCCAACATATCTATAATCTTTAGTGTCGTGAATCGTACCTGTTCGGAGCGCCCCGGCTACTTGTCACTTGGGTTTATCACTCAATGTAATATTTGCTTAGTGCCAATCACTACAGCGACGACTCGTTCTGTTCATCTTAGCCATCACCGCATATGAATTGCGAGCTGAATAGCTTTCAACTCTGTGTTGTATTAGACTTCATAAAGGCTTGACCTAGCGTTAAACGTAAAGTTTACGGACATATGTTGTTGGCGAAAAAATTGCTTGCAAACAAAGGTGTAAGGGACGTCAATACTTGTTGCGTGTCATGTACAATTGGGGTTTCATTCTTGACGAGTAGTGTGAATAAGCTAATATCACTGGCAAGTATCCCAGCCTTTGATGATTATAAATTTAACACTCATAGTTGATTGCTGCTGTCGTGTTGAGGTGGAATTTCTCACCAGACCCTTTCGAACTGTGGCAAATGTTCAGTCTGGAGGTACATGTGCAAATTTATCATGGAGTCATTAGTTTTTTTTAATAGTTTGGCCCGTTTTCAACTTAGGAAGCTCTTTTCGTAAGCACAGAACCGGGTTTGATTTAAGGGATTTCAGTATTAAAACGAACGAAAGTCAGCGAGGAACGACTAAGTAGGTGCCAATTAAGTGTATTATCATTTTGAATATGCATGGCTATTCCACATTTGCAAGGCTTGACGATATCTACATTATCCGTTTCCCTCCTAAGTTAGATATCTTAGTCTTATATGATTTTCGTCAAAAATTTGCGAATTTTGCCTTTCATTTTTCGCCATTATTCAGTCGGAACAATTCTCGTCTCATCTTTGTCGAAGCACACTCTCCGTTTACACATACCACTTACGCGAAGTTTCCATAGGCTCTCTTTGGAGTTCATAACAAGACTGCACCAGGCCAGTCTATACCCGGAGCACCATAGTATAGTCTCGAAATGATTATATGCGATACGTCTGTGTATACATTACTATGTTGGAAGTTGAAGCTTCGATTGTGACTCCGTAACCCCAAATGCAATCGTTAATTTGCGAGGTTGTACTTTAAACCACTAATGCCTGACAAGCTTAGTTGTTCCTTTAGAGGATAGTCTTTCCAACCCACCAGAGACACTTTCTTACCTCTCGATGTTACGAAACACTTGTTACCTCCATACACTATTATTTGTAGCGGGATCAATTATCACGACATTCTAAATTGAGGTCCTTCATTGCAGAGGACAACGTTATCTCACCAATCATCCCGGGTTACATAACTTATATATGATTCGGTCAGTGGCACCGTAGATGTGAAACCTCATTGAGTAGTTGGTATACTCTCTTTTCGCTGACTTGGAGCTCCGGTATCCTCTTCAGCTGTGATATACGCGCTATGGTATCCGCGTTAATTTGAACAAGTTCCCTGCGATTTTGTTTATGCAGTTATCTTCTTCCCGATTATTTACTTATGTCGTACACTAAGAGACCCACTACAAACTTGCTCACAATCATTCACAAGTCGTGCTTCTAGAAATCTTCAGGTGTTTACTTGTAGAAGTACGGTTATTGCATGTAAAATGTAACGAAAGTCGCATTCATTGTCAATTAATATGTGACCGGTACTCACTGAATGAAAGAATGGCCTGGAAATTTAAGTGTAGGCCATAAACGCCGTGCATTATTCATTGGCGTCACAACAGTTTCACCCACTTAAACGGTTTTCCTGTTTTGTTATCAAGGTTTTCAAGGTCCATCATATTGAGCATTGTATTGTTTCATATGTATTCGTGCAAACAGCCGATTGAAATACTGTAAAAGATAACTTCATATGTTTACGCACCACACATATGCAGCCATTAATGATTAGCGCAGGCAGATCAACTCACCTGATTATATCCCAAGCAGTAACCAGCCTGTTCCGTAAATTCTGTGACTAACCATTGCTTCGTGCTAGTCATAGAAAAAATCTTCAAACTGCCGGCCGCCTTCTCATATATCAATAAACGGGCTTTTTTTCAGACCATTACCTGTTCCGACTTGCTCGCAAACACCCGGCTGGCTACACTCATGTGCATTCACCAGACAAACCACCTTCTCCGGGTCCTCGCACTTCGTCGCGTCGAAAAGTGGGTCGAGCTTCTAGCTGGTTTTGCCGGTTTCAACGTCATCTATCCACCACGTCAGCACCGAGAGGCTTGGTGCCACCAAACGATGGTCAGACGGATACGTTTGTCTTGCATGCATCTAATGCCGATGAAAAGTTTCTTTGGATGTCCCTGCTAAGCCCACTTGTTGCCGAGGTACTACACAAAGCGACTGATTGACCTTACTGCACTCGAGGTTGTTTTTATGTTAAGCACAGAGTTGTTTTCATTTACACTTTCTTTTGGGTCTCCTGACTTTTTACTCAGAGCACAGTCAGGTTGTTCAGCCTTTCATCAACGCACTGTTCTTCACCTATGCATCTGTGGCCGTGGATATACAAAGACATCGTAGAGAATGTGCGAGATCACGTTCTTCCTTTGTCTTCTTTATCTTGTGCGTACTTCCAATACACAACTATCAGGATAATTGTGACTCATGTTTTCGAGTATCATGTGAAGGTGCAAGCCACCTTGGATTACTTACTGATTTGTTTTATTCATATTCATCTCCTCATAATTTTTGCTTACTCTTTTTGCTTGATTTCAGTCTGCTTTAGACTTTCACAATTTTTCTATATATCTCCATGTTTCTGTTCTAATCAATGTTCACTTGAATTTTGTCACTGTGCAATAGAACAACAAAAAAGCTGTTTCCTATATCTCACATTTTGAATCGTTTTTTTTCACACCTGATCTGTTGGAACTTGAGTCTATTGTTCTATTGATGACATCTTACATTTTCATTCTAATATCTGTTCGCGATTGTCAGAATCCAACCGTATAATCGAAGTTAACGGGATAGTCACTGTGTCCCTGCTCAAGGTGAATAGACAAGCAGATATTGCTGAGTAATTACTCATGACAATTCTTTCCTGCTTAATGTGAAGTAGGTCAATGGTCAAAACAAGCGTTTCGTGTATGTATGTTCAGATTTCAGACTTCAAACGTGATAAGGATGTGCACTATTGACGATCTCTAACAAAGACAAAAGTTGAGAGTAGTGCTCCTTTTCGAAAATGGTTAGTAGGACTGTAGTGGGGAAGGCGAAAGCTAGTCATTTGTTGGTGATCTGCAACCTATATATATATTTTCTTCCGTTTATTGACGATTTGTTAGGTTGCCCTAGTTCAAAGGTCATCCACAATCGCTCGAATTGTTCCGACTGAACGGCACCGATAAACTGAAGCGCAACTCTAGCTTCGTTTTGAAGGGAGTTGTGGACATGGCTTGGATCACATGATAGGTCTGTGGCAAAACCGAATGCTTGAATCGTATGCGTTTGGATTCTCTTCTACTTTTTTTTACAAATTCACCACACCCTATTTCGTACCATCAAGCAAAATCATTTGTTTTTTTTTCTGATCGTGCCCTCTTTTTTTAAAACTTATCATTTATCTTTTACCTGTACCGTGGCTGTCTTCAGTTATTCCGCTTGTGCCAACCAGTCTTATGCTAGCTAGCCCACTCTCTAACAATTCGTATGCGAGGAAATGCATTGATTATGGAGCTTATGCCAGTAACGTATGATCTTGTTTCTTATCCCCTATCAACCTTTTAAGCTTGCTGTCCGAACTTACGACACTTCTCTGTGTAAGAGACGGAAGAAATATTTGTGCTTATCGTTCGTATAGTAATTCTTCTCTGAAATTTTCATCAGTTATATTATTGTGACTGGGAAGTTTGAAAATATAGGATAGCAAACACGTCGGCGAACCTCATCTTTGTTGTCACGGTGTTGCCACCACACGCCTATAATACCGATGTTCGAAAACGGATACTCTGTGAGCATCCTTCGCGTTGATAGGTCAGGTTTCTGAGCCATATGGTACGACCGCTTTGTGAGCTCGGTCTTTCATGCCGACATTGCAAATGACATGAAATGGGAAACGTCGTCCTGGCCTTTGCTATGCGATTTGTGATCTCGGTTATTCCACCAGCGCTAATACAGCTCCCAAGGTGCGTGCATTCTCAACTATTTCCAATGACTCACCATCAAGTGTGAGAGCAGGCGCAGAGTCCTGCCTATCTTGCAACGAAACACTGCACTTAATAGGTGCAAAAGGTATTAGCGACCATAATATGTAGACTACGTTCGTACGAGTTAATTCATCAGTGTGAACTTCTAGAACTCTGAATCCAAAGTCGGTCCAGTGATTGTTGTAGGGAATTTTTTGCTAGAAATTGAGTTTTATTCACAGCTGCTGACAGTTTTGGCATTCAGCTGTACTCTTCAGCTAGTCTATTTTAAAAATACACACTACACTCGAGTTTTACACTTGTTACAGCCTGTCAATGGTACATACCGTTGTTATGACGGGGATTCTATCTCCGAACACGATTTCATGAAATAACCGTGTTGATCACTGCGCTATTTACACCCCCTAATACTTACTAATTATCAACCCGTCGCTCAGCAGGCTTGGTGGTTTCTGTGATTTCAACTTGGGTAGCCATTCTTGTTAGATCATCGATTGAAATAAGCAAGTCACTTACTGCCTCTGCTTGAGATAATAAGGCAACTTGAGCACTACTCGAAAGTGAAACTGGCTGGGTGTTCGGGTATGTTAGTTCGGTCCTATATTTTTTGAGATCGATGGCGCAGTGGTCAACACGGGTGTCCTTTGAAAATATGGCCCCAGTTCAAATCACGATTGTGGCGAAGGTATGCATTATTAACGTGCTTCCTTTCGAAAGAGAATGGCCGAAAAGTATTTGTGCTTGGATGATGTTCAGTTCGTGCCGAATGTGTGATGAAAATGTAAGGTTTGTTTTGATCGAACCACATTTAAGATTTGTCAGTGGGACATCTGTCGCATTGCTCAGAGTTTCCGATCACCAACGTTTTGAGTAATATCAATATGGCCACGGATCATGAAAACCCGAGGGAGGATATTGATGTGCATTGCCTATTAAGAATTCGGAACTGCTTGTGAAATGGTGCGGCTACCACTGGCGCATATTTCCTGGTGCAGCATTTCCCTTTTCAAGCGAATTTAATCTGAATATGATTGTCGATTTGCTTTCTCATGTGGTTTCGTTGCTTGTAGCGTGATACAGTCACTACGAAAGATTCAGACATCTTTTTTTTCTACGACCTTTTGGAGATCTCTACAAACAAATATCACCTGATATTCACCTATACTTCTGTCTCACACGGCGTTCGTCTGTTCACATTCGGTGACGCTTATTGCACCGAAACTGGTCAGTGTGCGACATTGGATGACCAAGCAACTCATCAAGTGGTCGATACATTCACTTACACAAACTAAAAGCTAAACTGTTTGAGGCTTCTTTTGACCCAATGTGAAAAATTTCATGACAGTGGATCGGTATGGTAGTCGGGTCAACGCGGTCATACGTGACGTGATGGTGTCTACTGTAGGGACAGTTGTCATTATTGGAGTTTGACGCCAGATCCAGTGCAACTACGTTCGTATTGTCTTCAGTGAATTCTACTTTCAGATTCTGCTTTTCTGTCCTGAGTCTCCTTTGCCTTCTAAGTGTTATCATTTGTAGGTGTGTGACCCTACTCTAATTTATTGTTGAAACAAAGCCCTTTGCGGCTCTTCATTCAGACTCTTTACAGCTGTCTGTATGGTAGTAACTGAGAGGGTCAGTAGCTTAAAGTGTGAATGTTGTTGGTTCTATCATGTTTTCTGTGCTGGTCGTTCAACCTGCAAGTGTTTCGTCAGTATGTTAGTTACTGTCGTCAGTGCAGATTCGGGTGAAGCACATGCTTCGGTTGTTAGGATAATCTTATCACGCAACGAAAGATACAGCAGGACAGTGTTTGTTTTCATTTATTCGTGTGGTTACCTTATTTCCGTTTCAATCTCTATTTAACTGCCCATAGCATATGTTTTATGTTCGCTATGTGTGCTCATTTGATCAGTATGTTTAACACTGGAACAAAAATCATTTGTGACCGTTTTCCACTTTGAAGTCGTAACCTTTTCATTCTGATAGTCATGTGCGTGATTTCGTAACTTTTACTAACCACATGCTTTCTGCGATTTCTCCAAAACTTCATATAAATTACGCGTTCACTACGGACTGTTAAAAGCGTTCTTCCCTTAAGACCACAAGATATCAATCGACCCAGATTGCAATTGTTACGGACGAACGTCGCGACGTCAGATCATAGCTCGTTTGTATGGTACATCAGTCGTGGCTGCTCGTAACGAAATATACCAATTCGCTGGGACGTACACTGGTGCATAGCCATTTTCACTATCGGCACATATGGCATACCGTGGACAGCCGAGGCAAGAATTTCATGTAATTGGGTGTCATTTGAACACTGTTCAGTTGACAGTCGGTCATATTGACTCGTTTATCAGTTCAGTCAGTATACTGTATGGTGGCTACCTGGTCAGTTGGTCAATCTGCACCAACGCAGTTACCGTTGCTAGAACCGTATCTTAAAATTGATCGTCAGGAACAGTAGATATTGGCAGTTCAGATTGACACGTTGTATTTTCCTGGCCTTTTCCCACCGCAGATGAGGTTAAACCAAGACTAAACATGAGGAAGTCAAACTTATTCAGTTGTTACCCACCAGTGGTGAAGGCATTCCCTACTGCCGCTAGTCTAGGAAACAGTATGCTCACCTGAACTACTGTACACAGGATCTATTCTCTTTCTTTGTCAGTGAGTTTATGCTCTGAACTGTTAGAGGTAGGGCAACCTTATTCATGTAAACACGAATCCGGAGTTGACTTAGATGTATCTTATGCCATTCATGAGATGCCGGCCTCCTTCTCATCTCATAACTTCACGCGGCACTTAAGGCCACAGTTTTACCCAAATAAGGCAACAATCTACCGGTTTTTCCAGGTCGGTGGTTGTAGATGAATAGATACTTTTTTGGTAAGCGGTTGTCATTGTCTTTATATTTCTGTCTTGTCGTTTCGTACTTCGTCAATCGTGAACAAATTGAGTTGTGAACATGTGGTCGGAACGCTCGTTCGAAGTGTTGTTGATCAGCGACACAACGCGAACTATTTTGTAAACTCTAAATTCAAGGACTCCGTACAAACTGCGGCTGCCTATTGATTTACACCCTTTTCATGAAGTTTATTGTGTTGAATTTCTTTGATATGGAAACATCATGTGGACAAATGTTCTCCGTATCCTAGGAGACTTTTTAGAAAGATTAAGGAAGCTTATAATTCTTAAGTTTATTTGTCCGTGGTACGCACCTAGATGCCTATCAAACGTGAATTAACTCGCTTGAGTTCGACATACATCTACAGATTACTCGGTAGCAAATACTACAGTGAGATCTGGTGCATCATTACGAGGCTTAATGGATTGGACTCTCCTACCAAGGAACCTGTTGTCGATTTTGAAGGACTCAGCCGTAATTTCACCAGGGAACGTACCGAGTTTATATGCCAACGTCCAAATTATTCATTCAGTACTTCACACAATCTAAAGTTGTTAACTGTCAAAGGTTGGCGAGCTTTGCTCTAATCCGTAAACAGGAGACGTCCAAGTTTCGCTAGATTCTTTATATATCTACGGCATTTACATTTCGCAAAAACTGATTCTCTTTCGCACGCAGACGTAAATGGACATCTCGGATTCTGGTCAAGTTAACTATTGTCGCTCACGTTCTACCGTTGACGTCTAGTTCATTCCGTTCTGTCATCGCTTGACGGAAAATTTAGAGCTGTTCTCATGTTTTTCATGGATTATAATCGTGCGTTTGGAAGCACTGATAACGAACCATCATTCAACGTTCTCTAGGTATCTAACATTCAAATTTCAATCGTTGATTCTTTGCGTGATCACTTTCCAAATCACGGCCAATCTGCTCAGTTTAATGATCAAGCCTCACTTCTGTATATTACTGGTTCCGTTCTACAGAGTGCACTCTCTTCCTCTGTTCTTATTCTCACTTTATACGGCATCCGTTCCGGTTCATGATCGCACGTTTGTAACCAAACATGAAGCTAAGCAACAAACACCGCCCTCGTTTTTCTTTCTTCTCCCTGCTACTAACAGTCACGTTAGTCAAACCTCAGTAATTCGTTTTTCAACACCTCCAACTGTGTTGTTATGTTGTTTTCACTTATGAAAGAAAGTCAGTCGGAGGAACCTTTCGATACATGTCCACCCTTCGTGCAGATATTGAACCTTTGCCTCGACTCCTCTCTGTTAATTGTCTAGAGGTTACTTTGGGTAACAACGCGATATGCTCACTTCATTTTATTGATGTTTTTACCTAAGCCATAAAGCTTTATCTTCATGTCCGGCACTTAACTTACATTCCACATCACTTGGTCGTTCGATTTATTGAGGCCTGTTTGCTCCCCCACCGGATATATTGTTCGGTTATTTTCTGTAATTTGTTTTCGAAGGTTTTTGTGCTTTTTGCTCGTTCTTAACATCACTGACTGCATGCTAGTGGTATGTCGTGTAAACAGCTTACTGATTTTACTGTTTCTCACCACTATGCAACATGCGAAAGTTCTGCAACGAAAATCTGGCGTGACTGAAATCTTCCCAGTTATTCACATCTTTCTGAATACACTTATACGTCTTTCACCAGATCCCGATATAATCATCTTTTTGGTCTCACTCGGTCTTATGCTTCTTTCGTTATTCCTTATTTAGTTCGAATTATACACAAGTGCAACCTTCTTATTCTCGAATGAATCGCGGGACCAAATTACTACTCCTTTTCAATCGATGTCGACCATGGCCTTTCTCTAACTTTCTCACGAGGTTCATGGTGACCATCGTCGGTGTGAATCGAGCTCACCCAATTTTATTTCGTTTGCTGAAGGTGTGAATGTATTGAAATCGATGTCTCCAAGGCGTAGAATTGATTGTTTCGACTCCAATGCCATTGGACAACAGGACGCGACTAGTTTCATATACTCCTGAGGAGCCGGGCTAGTATTTATAGTTTTCCGTGTTGGTGAACAGTATGCCAAAATGTTTGCACGACGTGTCACCGTATTTGGGTGCATATGAACGGGACCTGCGAAGCGATTAGCCTTTTTCAGTCAACATGGTGTTCCGCTTCCTGGACGGCTTACTCGGTAAAGACCATATCGTTATGGTGAACAGTTAGTGTTGCAGCTCCATCTTAGCACGCATTCTCAACAATCTGCATGCAGTATTAGTGGAGAGATTACGTTTTTGCCTTATGTATCCTGACGGAATTCCGATCATTATGACAGTTCCTTCTAGTGGGACAG
The DNA here is from genome assembly GCA_013368495.1 of Paragonimus heterotremus. Classification (NCBI taxonomy): domain Eukaryota; kingdom Metazoa; phylum Platyhelminthes; class Trematoda; order Plagiorchiida; family Troglotrematidae; genus Paragonimus; species Paragonimus heterotremus. The sequence continues at coordinate 31,343 of LUCH01001789.1, forward strand.
ATTAAATGGTTAACTTATTACAAGATACCTGCCGAGGAAACATAATTACCTGCTCACCTTTTAATTTTGCACAAAATTGAGTATATCCAGACAGCTGGTAAAAAAATCCTGCACAGTTTTACTCCGTGGTAAACATATGCTGGATTGACCTTACTGACCACACTGTACGGTAGCACCGAATCCGATGCATCCCTACATGTTGACTGATTGTAGCTTGTGAAAATTTACATTGTGGTAGTGTTGTAACCGTAGAAGACTATTGGCCTTTGAAGTTGTTTATTGCATGAAATCCACTACGTGTTGCTCGAAAACATAAAACATCGAACTCGAACGCTATTTTGCCTGACTGACATGTATCCGCATCCGTTGCACAGCAATGCATCATCATCATCCTCCTTGTTGACACGTCAAGCACAATGCGTGCGCACGTTCCCAATAGTTTTTGGTTCCTCGTCTTCTTGGTTGTCAGACCCACTCTTTGGTTCTCGCACGTATGAGTTGTGCTGTGCTTCTCACAAACAAAGGTGTGCGTCATACGTCAGCAGTTTTGAATTTATGTGTTTGCTTTTAGACAGTTGTACATGTTAATTTTAGCTGGAAGTATTTTGCATCCGACCTAATAATTGTAGAAAGTGCTGAATAACAAGCAGTTGTATAACGTTTCAACATATCCACCTGATAGGAAAAAAGTAGATCACCCAAAAACCGGGTCTCAAAATAAATGCAACATTATTTGTTGCACTTGCGAATGAACATTCTGCGAATCCTGTAGCTCGTCATCATCCGGAAAATAATCCATTCATGATATATAATTACTTACAGTAATTCTGTTTGTAAAATTTTTCGTTATTACCATACAGCCGTAGATGTTAGCTAGCGATGGTTGCACCGGGTTTCTGAACGAAATCTGGCCTCGTTAGCCGAGAACACTCATGTCTCATTACTGAGTAGTGGTGTGAGTGGTGTGGTACGATTGCTGGTCCTCACTACACTAGATGATGGGCGGAATTTACGTTACTCGGTTTGTTTTTGTCCGTTTATTTTTGTGATTAGTAAAATCAAAAAGAGTCTTTTATACTGTGTATCTTGAGCGTATTTCTCTGTACTTCATTCAGTACATGCAGCAGCAGCTCATCATCATAGACAGTAATATATCAGTGACTCCCACTGATGCTTAACTGCCACACAACCACGTAGGAAGAAAAAGAAGGAAACCCTGGATAGCTAAATATGTATGGGTGTCTCATCTAAACTTAACATACTTGTAAAATCAAAGGTTAGTTTTACTTTGTCTACGAAACGTGGCTGCTAAGTTGAGGATATAAAACGTCGAATTTTTTTATAATCTACGTTAACGTTCAGTAGAACTTATTGGATAGTATCGACGAATAAGAAGTCAGAAGGGTGGGCAACAGGTTTTGGCTGTTATGGTTGACCAAGGTCACTCATTATGATTCTCAGACTGCGCAGGTTAATTTCATTGGGCTGTTTGTTAAGAGTGTCAATCCGTCATTTAACTTTTCTCGCTGTCCTAGCCGTCCCCCAGTTTATTGGTGTAACGTACGGTGTTTCTAATCAGTGATTTAACGACGGGAACTATTTAGTCACCATTAAATTAGAAAAAGTGGGTCATTTTCAACCTTCGGTTTAAGATTCTTATATCCTGCACAACCTCAGACCGAAAAGTTTAGAAGGTATGGCAGCTACTCTAGTTCGGTGACATGAATCTTATTGGACCGAGCTACCTAAACTAAAGACTCTCAGTGAAGCCGCAATATGCGTATGCTGTCTTATTCTGGTTAGATGTTGATCGTCCTAGTTAACACGTAGATCTCTGGACTTTGTTCGCCTCCTTTTTCTCTTGATTTCAAAGGAATCTTTCTTCTCTCCATTGTTGTGTGTTAGCTAAGCATCTGTGTCAACCACTGATGTAGTGCAATCGGTGATGTTTATAATGAACGTTCAGTGAACATTGTATGGCAGAATTTTCAGCCTAGCCCACATGCACATCACCATTTGCATATCATTTACCGAGACGATCTGTTCCTGATGGACGTTCTTTTGCATGCAGGAGAATAGTTTTCTGTTATTGGCTATGACCTTGGTGATCTGACACGAAAGGTTTTCTCTCTAACTTCTCCATTCACACTCATTGTTGACAAACAAAAGACGTGTTTTATTGTCCGGTTTGTGTTTCTGGTTGCTTTCAGCCAATGCTCTCTGATCCAGGATTTCGTGAGCTGATATCCTTGCCTTTGAGTGCATCCGTTCTACAGGGGCTTTCACGAGCAGGCTATACCACCGTTTCTGAAGCGGCTGGACTGACGGTTGAACGAATGGCATCCAGTAGGTTTTCTAGTGTTCTGAATAGATAATTGTCTTGTCACTATTCCTAAATCTGTTTGACGTATGCTATGTTTCTTCTTTAATCGTAATATGGGTGGTCGTTTCCAAATGGTTAACGTCTGAGATTTGTCAATTTTCCCCATTTTTTGGTTTGACACAATCGAAACCGGTGGTTCTGACCTAATTTCGATTTCCTGGAGTATTTTTCTTTGTCTTAAAGTTTATTTTCTGGACTTCAGAAGGATTAAAACTCACTCTCACATTAAAGGGAACTCAACAGTAAAAAGTACCGTCCCCTTTTTAAGTTACGTTTGCCACGCTTATCAGACACGGTAGAATTCGTAGGGTAGTAAAGATGGCCGGAAATACTTGAAACAACCATCCGTGGTCTATGTCGTAGAATGTCGGCTCGAAGTTTACCGCGCACTTTTACTAAATCAGTGACAACCGGCTGTGTTCCCAGCAAATTTTCAACAAATAATTCGACCTTTACTCGCCATTCTTGGTGAGGTATCACATAATCTAGTGAAGGACATTCAACTACAAGGTCGTTGTTAGCAAACAGTGTATCATCGAAATTTTTTCATGCCTTACCGAATCCATTCCTGGCTATCCAGCTATCATTTGTTAACGAAAAGCCTCTGACCCATTCGGTGCGAGAATCACAGCTTGCTGTCGTTTCCGTTACAGAATACTTCGGCTGAAAACTTCTTTCGAGCTATTCGCACTTGATAACTGTTACATCTTAATCAAAAGGGTCGTACAATTCTGGCCTGAACTGGCATGTTACGGCAAATTGCGTCTTCATACAACTTGGCTGAGTATACTTCGTCACTCTTCTTCTCCAGCTGTGGTTGGTGCTGATCATAACGGCCGGGACTGTTGCTGGTCAAACTAAGTTTTTTAAATAAGTCGTCTGTCATAATATTTTTTTCATCTCGCAGTCTGTTTGTAAGGCGTGAGTCAACATTTCCAGCCATGGTTCTGCAGTTTCAAAGTTTTTGTTTATGAGTACCTGGTCACAAAAAAATATTATGAACGTTTTTCGTTGCACTGTTATATACCTGTGCGCGAATCTCTTTATGCGATGTTTCGGTAGATTTCGGCTTTTCTCAGTTGCTAAAAGAGAAGACTTCTCTCCAACGGTGTTGCAGTATATAGACTCCAGTTTACATGCCAAGTTTGACGGATAGTCCGATATCATTACTATTGTTTTCAATTGCGATCATTTGTCCTTTCCGTTAAGCGTCCTCTGGAAACAGTTTCCGCACATGCCCTGAGATACCAGTTGTAGAATTGCTGATTTATGTGCTGGAATGCGCGCTATTTCCGATTAATTAACCTCCTTTCATTGACATCATTTGTGCTACGGAGTGTTTTAGTTTCTTTTCTTCCATTCCTTTGGTTTAGCAATCACCGAACATGTGCACGAATGACCATTGATTGTACTACTTCATCGGTGTATGTATTATCCGTCGTCAGTTTTGTCGGATAGTTTGGGTTCCGAATTTCCAGCAGTAACATAATGATTATATGCGTTATGGTCCCTTCAGGATGTAACCGACCTGAATTAGAGCCAAAATTACGGTCCCATCTGTAATGACGCGGGGCAATGAAGGCCATAAGGAGGCTGTCTTGTTGACGACGCCTCACTTTCACTTACAGCTCGGTTGTTTATTTGTAAAGTGTAGGCGCCTTGATGTTGAATGTTTGGATAGAGACGTAGCTATTTTTAGTGACTAGGTCCCCTCCCCTCTCCCTTTTTTCTCTCTCATGCTTAACAGGGTTTGCTTTTTCTTGTTCGTGGTTGTGTGGCACTTAAGCATCAGTGTGAACCATTGATGTCTATGATGATGATGCTTTTCATCATGTTCCTAATTCCTGTAGAACCTCCACGGGACTGGATAGATACGGTTACTTTCGAGGTGTTTCCCTTCCTGAGGGAACTATTGTATTTTGTATACTCTCTCTACATTGCCATACTATATATGTATGTCACTGTTTTTAAGTCGCCAGTGTTTGTTTATTTCACAAAACCGTTGGCGTGGCAAATTGATGCGAAACTCTACTTCGAACTCATTACTACATAGGAACTTGGCAGAATGACTTCTTCACCGTACACCAGCATGCAACAAACCGTTGATTGATTCCAGTTCGTTAAAGGATATCCCACGCTTTTTGTATGGGATATTATGCTTAGTTATGTGAAGCACTAACTCATGAAAACCAATTGAGAAGGGCTTCACGTACATAATGAGTGCTAAACAGGAATCTTTCTCACTCAAAGTAACGGAAGAAGAGTTGAGGCCAATCTACATCCACAAGGTAAAACTTATTTATCAGCTAGCAGTTTACGCCACCTGCCATCTAAAAGTACACCATGTAATAGTCTAGCAAAGGTATCGGTTGTATGGTTTTCTAATGGTCAGTTTTGTGATATTGGAATAGATCATTGTCTGAACACCTTGTTTGATATAATCCACTGCGTCCTGCTCGCTTGAATGGCTATGGTGCAATTGAACGATAATCTATGACTACTTTCGTCGTTCACCAAGTAAAACTTTTTCTTCCTTTCTGACACCGAAACACTATACTCGATTTTCACCAAACGTGGTGAACAGGTTGTACGCATGCAGGAAAATTGAGGTGACGTTGAGACCAGAACCACCGTATACATTTATTCGTTTGTTGACAAACAATTCCACCTATTTACAGTGAATTTCCAAAGACACGTTCAGTGAATTTTTGTCAGTAACTTCGGTTTCTTTATAACCTAGTTTTTCGACGTTTTACTTCGAAGGTTGTTTGCAGTCTTTGGAAATTTGGGTCTACTTTAATCCCACGTGGTTTCTAACACGGCAGATAGTTGATTATCAGTATGTTACCGAAATCATAGCTTACACTCGTATCACATCATTCTATTGACAACATTTATGTTCGCTTCTGTTTTGCTTTGAATATTTCTTAATAACTGAAATGATCGCCTCTCTTTTCTCTACTCTGCTTTGTCAAGTATGTGGGGTCGATTTCGATGCTGCTCGGACTGCGCTACGTGTGATGCGACGTTACTATGATCTCACCTCTGATCGACCTGCTGGGTTGCCATCATGTCTTATCAAAATGCCCACTGCTTATGAGTTGCTGATTGGCTCAGAATCTAACGAAACTGGGGTGCCCTGTCCAAACGCCGTGGTTAGCATGTGTCGTAGGTCAGATTGTTTGTCGTTTGGCTCTCAGTTACGTTTCGCATTACTTCTGTTCTCTCTTTATTCAAATACTTAAATTACAAGTTGATTTATTGGCATTAGTTCTTGTGTTGTAGTGTGACGCGATTTAGATAACTGAACTGTACCGCCAGGAATAAGTTGACAATCTTTTGAGTTTCAAACTACGTGGGTTGACAAGCGCAATCAGCACAATGCGATACCATCAATATTTTGTAACCTATACGTATCACTAGGTTCACGTAACGTGAGGTCAATGGCACAGTGGTAACCACGGTTGCCTCATGAATAGCATGTCCGTGGTTCAAGTCCCGGCAGTGGCGATGATATGCACTACTGACGCGCTCTAATGAGAGCGAAACTCGAGTCTAGTGTTTCTTTTCGAAAGGGGCCGACTGGAAAGTCAATGGGAATGTGACAGCTGTGGTCAGTTGTGAGTGATGTTCAATTTGAAATATATTTTTGTACACATTAGGTACTTTTCTATTTTTTCTTTCGGACTACTCAGCTCCAGTGTGACTTTCTGTTAGCCACTAATACCCTGAATTCACGCGATTTCTTTGGTGATCGCACGGTGTTCTCCCATGATGACTGCGGACAACCATAAAACTCCACCTATGCCTTTCAGTTATACAAAATTCAATGTACATTGCTCTCAATACCATTGTCTGACCCAGGACAAAGAAGATTAAGCATTCTTTGCTACGCAATCTGTGAGGACCTGCGCTTGCCAACCCAAACCTGATTCGTCAAGTCCGACCTCACCGTGGTTTTTGTCTGGTATCACTGTAGTGAGTGACTGTCGTCGCTAGACAGCATGGATTGAAAACTACGAAACTGATTGTCACGTTCCAGCGATTAAATCGGTCGTGCATGCCATGAACTGTCAATTAGGCTTAGTCGTGCACGACCGCATGTTCGTTTACTACTCCTCGCACGAAACCGTTCTTGGACAGAGATTGTGTAACCACACAGTCACTGATCTGTGTCTACCGTTTATTCTTGTTTCTTTGCAGACTTCCAACGCCTATGCTAAAAGCCTGGCTTTGACAGCTTTCTTTTGCTAGATGTCCCTCTGTGAATGATTATTTTCGTACGCTTTAACTATGCTAGCACCCAGCGTTTAGGAGGATAATTACGTTCGGATCGGTTCGTCTGGTACATTTTGTCGTCTTTTATCTGGTGTGATTCGGAACGATGAATCCGTTGAGCTATGTTTGGTTTGTCTGTAGAAAGCCTATCCTTAATTTGCCTTTATTTGTCTTTTTTGTGTGCATTAAACGATCATGACGAATTTTGTACCATAACTGCACATAAAATGTTTGTTTTCTTCCTATTTACAGCTATCATTGTTTATTTGTCAAAACTTCTTGGTATTGTTTGACACGTTCTCATCTTCATCTGTACCCGATTGTTTTAATGAGGTCATTTCTCATTGACTGGTGGTTGTTTGTGAACGTGTGCTTAGTTATCCTATTTCGAACTCCTTTGCTGAATAATTCGTATGTCCGATTGATTCACATTCAAGGTGATATAGTACCTTTATTGTAATTTTTCCAAACAGTTGTATAAATTCCAATCGTTTCGATAGCCTTTTCTGACGTTTTTTGGACTTGGAAGATAGTTCCGTTAACCTGACCATCTGAATAAGCGTTATTGGAATTGTCGAATATGCGTGGATCTCAACTGAGAAACTGGTAAAGATTTGTTGAACCTGTTCTCAAAATTATGACCTTCATTCTCCGAACCTGTATCGTATGTTCACTGTTTAACTGAACGACGTATGTAGTGATGAATTGACATTTGCAGACTGTGCGCTATTGTCTTTGGAGCTGATGTTGAAAGACCAACACACTTATTGACATACTACAATTGCCAGTACTGTAAACATCCCAGTTTTCCTCACGTTTGCATAGTGGGTACTATAGCCGCGTATTGACAATTCCACGAAGACACCTATGCCTCTGAAACATCACTAACACAATCAGGCTAAACTTCGCAGGAATACACGAGGATTGTTCGTGCTTTGGTGTTGTACGATCAACCGCTTGAGACAGTTCTGTTATCATGCAGTCACCGTTGGACACCGAAGTTGACAAACGCCATGTGGGTTTTGACTTTTTGACTAGTGATTCCAACACACTTGCTGCCGTATTTATTACAACCGTCAAATTTATTGTGTTATCCTATTACTTCTAGAACTGAATGAGGGTTCACACCCTTGGAGCACAACATAATACCTGTGTATTCTTATACAGAAGTGAAAGCCGGAACAGCGAACTGATGCTGTTACTCTCAGGCTAGAGTTAAGCCGTTAATGTACTGTTGTAACTAAATAACGGTTTATAAACACGTCAGCTGACTATAACGGATGACGGAACGCGGAAACGATACGGGGGATAAATAAACTACGAGTAACGAACAGTGAATAACAGAAGACTGGACTATGCGCCGTTAACCGGGAAATCCTGGCCAACCCAAGGACCTGAAGCGAACGATCGAACACAAGATGGGAGTTGGCCCGCGGGATAACCTCACTTCTAATAGTGTGAGATGTATGCAGGATTGTTGACAAAGCTTTTTGTGGTTTTGAAAAGAAAACATAATTACACGACTGAGCTATATTTGGATATAACGGAATACAGTGCATAATTTAAGCATTACAAAGCACCTATAGGACCATTGTAGTCGATGTGCATTTACTTTAAATCCATCACAATACGAATGATCTCATACCGTTTGTGCAATTTTCTACGTTCACAGACTATAACCAGGTGACGATAGTCAACTTCTAAAAGTATTGAAGAAAAGTCAAGAGCGTTTATGGAGGGCGAAGGACAAGATATCCATATGAAATTTATTCAGAACTAGTGTTTTAGGTCTTTTATAGGACAAATAAAATGCTTCTGAACTAGAGACCTTTCTAATGTGCACTTTCGGTCTCGTAGCCCGGCGTTCCTTCATGTTTCTATTTCCCTGTGTTTGCAATTGGATGGGGTACTGCACAGAATTTTAACAGTAACCTGTGAATATATATATATATATATATATATCCATATCGTGTCCCTTAGCTTTTTCACTTCTTAGCTTATGCACTGCGTGACAACTCAAGTAGCCGCGGTTCAGTGAATACGTTTCTATCCCCTCTCCTGACACTTGCGCACAGGTTATGAGTTCGTTTCTTTTTGTGTGTATATTATTGATGGTACCGAATTAGGTCCACCACTTCGGTAGTGATCACTATAATCAACTGCTTGTAGATGCTTTTACCCTTGTCATCGTTAAAAGTAGTCGTAATCTTTCTAGCAGTTGCCATAAAGTCCTTCAGTGAGATAACTTATCTAATACATGGATGGAATTCACTTTATATATTTTTATCTCTCAGTTTGGACGATGTACTTGGCGGTGGATTTCCGACGAGGAAGCTAACAGAAGTTTGCGGGGAACCAGGAGTTGGAAAAACACAAATTTGGTAAGCTGTTGTAACACCGACTTTATTGCTACAAATTCCGCTCAACACATCAATTTATTTGTGAACATTCTGTTTAGCCATTAGTTTTTCAATTTCTTAAATCACTGCAGTGATTTTACAGTTGGTGCGATTTTGTGCTTTCGTTACCTTCTATTCCCGGTTTAGAAGACTTTGTATGAAAGCGAGACAATGAAGGCCGCTTTCCAGTATCGCAGCCGTACTCAAACTAAAGGCGAATTGTTTTTGAAGATGAGCTAACCAAAGCGATTGACGCTTTCCCGAGCAAGCATTGCACAGCTTGCTACTGCCTGACTCCTCTAGGGAATCAGGCAATCTGAGCACTGTTCAAGCGAATGTGGCATCATCATCATCACCATCAAAGACAGCAATACGTCAATGGTTCACACTGACGCCTTACTGCCACACAACCATAAAGAAAAAAAGCAAATTCTGTACAGGAAGATAGAAAAAATAGAAGAAGAGGGGAATAGATCCAAACCATTAATAATTTCTACGTTTATATTCAAACACTCAAAATCAAGGTGCTTACACCTGCAAATAAACAACTAAGCTGTAAGTGGAAATACGGCGTCATCAGCAAGACAGCTTTCTTACGGCTTTCATTGACTCCTCATTATTCAGTGTACTTACTTCACATACCCAACTCGGTCCAACGACGAATACATTCACACCATTGAGCTGGGTTATACATCACCCTACCTAACGTCTTTAGTCACCGACTGTGTGAATCATGAGATCTCCAGCCCGGTAGACGAATGCGACCAACAATAGCCAAGCCCTTGTGAACGATTTGATTTGTCTACGCCAGGTCATCATCTGTTCACCTGGCACCTTATGCCAATCGGTCGAAGCGTCGACAGTGCTCGGTGTGGCAAACGACTAGCTGGCATCCTTAGTGCATGGCCTAAAGATTTAAATCTGTGCAAATGTAGTGACTTAGTAAAAGAACTCGTTTGACAAGCAGCACCAAACACCCACTTCCCAACCTCCTCGCTGCTTAGTGGCTGGTGCCACTTGATACAAGCGATCGAAACCAAACATCGATGGTCAAATACCTGAAGACGGTTCACGTCTTCCACCCTGATTGGTCATGCTTCGCTGCCGTAAAGTAATGCAGCCTTCACAGCTACCTTGCATGTGCCACCCTCAAGCTTCAGAGTGATATCTCTCTGTCACCATAAATGCCTCCAGATTGGCGAATACCACCCTAGTTTAACAACAAAATGTCTTCAGCGTAATCAAGATCAGTCAATCTTCCAGCAGGAGGTCCACGACGGCTTCTTGTGAGTATCACAGACAGTCGTTCATTATATGACTGAGTGCTTGCGTGTGAGAACTCGGCTGCGCCTTATGTGGTGTTGGTGGTATAGTGGTCAACGCGGTTGCATCATGCAAGTGTGGCCTGTGTTCAGATGTTGGCGATTGGAGGAATATGGACTGCCGACACGTTCAAACAGGATGGAAACGTGATCAAAGTGGTTCTTTTCGTAGGGCATGCCAAAAATATCCGCGGGACTGCGAACGTTGCGATCAAACGTAAATTATATTCAACAGGAATATAACTCACTCTTTATTCATGTGCGTTTTGGTTTATTTAATCAATGAATCCGCATTAACGCCATTCTCTTTTCAATTGATTATGGTGAAAACACGTGGAAATCTAACATCACTCTGAGATACACACATACTCGCGCTTTCCGTTCTTTGTCCCTCGATTTGCACTGCAATTACTGTTCGCCGAAAGAGTCTGTGAAGAGTTCAGTTGGACTGATGCAATTCACGGGATTTACGTGATTTTCTTGTTGCTGAACAGACGCAGTCAAATCTACAATTCACCGTGGTTTGAGTCAGTGGATTGGGGCTAAGCGTGGCTTCACTGCGTGTTCTTTACTGGGTCCAGCCAGCCCATGAGACCTAGTGGCTTCGGTACAAATTGTTCATTCGTTTAGTGTTGGCTCATTTTTTACGGTATCAACAACGAGAACTTAAATAACATTACATTATACTCAGTAGAATACCGGCACTTAATTTGGACTGACTAGATGTGCTTATATGTGACACATCGAATGCCTCAATCGCCTTGTCATAAACGATACTCATACGATGAGTGGTCTATTGTGGTTACAGACTTCGTATCGTAACCTACCAGTTTCATTCGTGTTCAGACTCCCCGTGTCTTGTGATTAGGTTAAACAAGTGCGAAGTCGATTGCAGTGGAGTGTTGGTCATAGATATGCCTTCTGAAATATGTACATCGTAACAGTTTCTTGTTCTTTTATTTTATTTCCGAGCTTGTTCTTTTCTTTTCATGATTTTATAGTGCCTAGACACCAATGTCATCCCAGGATGTTTTTCGATTAATAATGATCACACGCACGTCCGCATACTGCTCTATCAAATCGAAAGAAAATGAGAACAGGAATCTGTACAACACTAAACAATCCCAGTTTGTTGGAAGAAAAAAACACTTTTTTTTATAGAGAAACAACAGTATTTACTATTTTTATTAAACGGCCAGTTTGCTCGCGTTTTGATTGACCAGTTTGTTGCTATGTTGTTCCACGACCTTGCATCTAGCAACTCGGTTGTTCGAAACGGATATACATTCAACAACAGTTGATCGCCGCCTATGTTTGGTTGGCGCCAGTTTGACCATAATTCCGTCTGTAACAGCTTATGCGGGAACACTGATTGGCTGAACCTTCTTCTATCAAGAAACCACCCCAGTCCAAACTCACTGCAGACTGTACCGCCAGTGTTCACGAGTGATCAGCCGTTAGTAGAAACTGCCTTATTAGATGTACGTGCCCAAACCAAATTTCAACAGATTTTTTGTTTAATTGCTTTCAGTGAACTACGTGGTCTGCACGCTTGAGCTATTAGGTTTCGTCCGTTTGTTGTATATTGTGTGCGTATTAACAGTTAGATACAGTGATCCGGTCAGCCGCAAACAGACTTCACAACCACTACCGTACAGCAGTCTTTGACACTTATCTATTATGCGGCACAATACGGAACGATGATGAAGACCAGAAGTTCGCCATATTTGTCTGACTGAAAGGGAAGCTTTTGGTCAGATTAGATTTAGTCACAATTGCGTGGGAAGTTCTGTTCAGGATAAAACCGTAGCGAACTAACTTATTAGTCAGATTCGTCAAACATTCGGTTGTTAACAGCTAGTGAGCCGTTCATGAAGCATTCGGTTTGGATGTGATGGACGTTGAGCTGTTCACTGATGTCTCATCTGTTGACTTGAACTCAAAACATTTTTTTCAAATCCCTTTTCTCTCTTGTTAGCATTCAGCTCAGTCTGACTGTGCAACTCCCTCAATGGTTTGGGGGTATGGATGGTGAGGCTGTTTTCGTGGATACCGAAGGCAACTTTGTTCCTCGTCGAGCTCGTCAAATGGCTGAGGCACTAGTGGAACATTGCAGACGACATTTGGTCATGACCGGTTTGTTCTATGATTCGTGTTTTTGACCGTGGGTCTGTCACCATTTTTCGGCACGATTATAAACGCATGTCTTTGTCATCCTATATATCGTTCATCCCGTTTAGGCTTGTTTCTAATACGCCCGCAATCCATCAAGAACTCATAACCATCAGTAAACCTGTTTATTGATGAGTTTCTATTCAAAAACTCCTCACATCAGTTGAACCGTCTACACACTCGCGGGTATTTAAGGCAGATGAGACGTGAGTGAGTATGCAAACTTAATGGTGTTACACCATCGGACTAAAAATAATCAGATGAATTGTTACCGAACGACTACTCGTACTGAGTAGACAAAGCGATTGGATCTTGTTTCAGCCCGCTCTCGGTACAACTCGTTCACAGGACTGCGAGAGACACCAATCATGCGGTCGGCCATTTTCATCCATCTTACTTGTGAGCTTTATTCATTCATCCGATTCAGCGAGATCTCAATTGATGAGTGACCGAAATGCAAGAGGCGGACTAATGAATCATGATTCCGCTTCTGAAAGTTGGATGGATGACATGTGCATTTCCACAACACAAGATGTCCAGTTCATGCACGAGCTGACACTGAAAACTGTGAGTGGGTTTTTCGTGGTCAGACGACCAATTGCATTACTAGTAGATAGTTTGACAATGATTAATTTAGAAGGAACTCAACTGTAAACAGTCTGGGCTTTGGTTGGGTTCAAATTAGTGACAGAAACAGCGTGCGCAAACGCGGAAAGCACTTCACCAGTTGGACTACAGGATCAAACCAGTGTACGATCATCCACGAAGACGTTGGGCAACGTGTACGGATAAAGCAATGATCTCAACTAATCAAAACAAGATTGAATCACAATGCCACGGCACTATTGAACAAAGTATCAGAGTTAATAATTAGACAATCTCAACTGTTTCGATCGACTGGTCGTTTCCGGGAAATGTATTACAATTTCGTGCCAAGCAGGCCAAGGATGAACTATAATCATCTAATATGGCATTCATACTCAACAGAAGTTCTTCCGAGCAGCCAACATGTTCAATATCAGTTGGGACGAACCGAGCTCCAAAAAGGTGACACACGAACCATTCAAGCGAAGTACAATAACTGGTAACTGGCTATCAAATTGACTGGATAAAACAAAAACATCTGGGGCAAGGTCTAACGACCCGAAACAGGAGAGGTAGAATGTACAGAGATAAACATTTGAGTGAAGGATAGGGTTGGATCGGACTTTCACATGACTGAACTTCGAAAGTCGATACACCGGGTCACAATATCCGAACACGACCAAAGTATGCCCGTAGAAAGACTATTATGCTCAACTCCAGTTCACGACATAAATAGCTACTAGGTCAACAGACCTCAAACTCAAGGTACATCAGGCTTAGAGCGACCCTAACCCCAAGAAACTACAGTGCAATGAAAGCCTTTCCCCATGACTCCTATCATTTGAGCTCCTTGAGTATCCGACACTGAAGAGCACGTTTAGGCGCAAGCCGTTCTCCATGACTCACACCTTGCACCCACAATGCGAGCTAGGTGCTGATTGCCCTCATCCTGCCTACGTTACTCCTTCCTCCAAAAGGTACAGACGTCTGATTCATCACTTTATTTCACTGAACTTCGCTTCCACTACAGCAGTCCGCACTAAGCCATCGTCAGTATCACAACTAACTATCATACCTAAAGGCCACGCATTTCTTGGTGAAGGTTCTGAAGTTATCAATACGATGTCTTTCGGTTGGAAATTGCGTTCCTTATCTATCCATACAACCGGGAACGCACAGATCTCGGATTTGGACCTAGTCACTCACGCATTCCAGGGGATCAACTGCCCTTGCATACTTTCTCAAGCAGTTCATGGTTAAATTCGTCAACGTTGAGCACGAAAGTTGTACTACTAGTAAGTAGTTTGATAGATTTAGTGATGTAGAAGAGACCCAGTGAACGAACCTGCCAAATCTTTTTATTATGAAAACAATTCCAGTACTCGGCAGTGGCATTGGTGAGTTCCATCTTAAACTGCTTGAAAAATTCCGTCGTTGGAGTTAAGGGGATTGATTAAAAAAGTCGTCACCCCAAGTACGGAATTACAGATGTCATTGGGTGAGCGGTATACATAAAACTCAGAATAATGTGCACTAAAACGCCCCTGGCAGAGGGTAAATTTTGTTTGCTTTGGGAACTGCTTAGCCGTTGCATTGTACAGTGATGCACTGGGTATGAGCAAAGGTTATGGTGTTTTGTGGGACATATGCCTGCTAGATCCGTGTGAGCTGAATGCTGCAACTCATGTTGTGCAGTTTTTTGCCCGTGTGTCTGTTATGCACAAGCTGACGGTATCCAGCACACATGGCTTTGCATACCACAACAACAAACGCTTTCGGCTATAAAACCTGTGGCTTAACCTAACAGTTCATGCGTACAAAGATATGGAGCAAGATCTCGTCTGATGTGTTTACAAACGGTATTCAAATTATGCTGGCAACTCTTCTAGGAAAATGTTTCCAACGTCTGTACGTGAAGTTTATACACATTTGGTGCTTTTTCTAACAAAGGTGAATTCTGATGAGCTAAGGTAACTACATATCTAACCCAGCAATCTAACGTCTAAATTGCTTGCGGTCTGTGACGATTTCTTTCTTCAGGTGAGGTTTTGTTCCTAGCACAGGTTCTTCGACAGTTAAGCATTTAGAGTATGAATTTGATGAGGATTGGTTATTCGCCCGGAACCATACTTATGACACCATCCAGTATTTTTGGGATTCCGGAATACTGGATCATCAGTTGCTTGGTTCTAACGTCAAACCAATTGATGGTATTGCCTTTTACCCAAGCGAACATTTTTTACTGCTATGTAAATAGATAAGAAAATTCGGAAACTGGGTTTTTTTTTAACGGTAGTACTTTAACTTTGACGACTATCCGCTGTGGGTTTTTATGAATAGGTCACATGTGCGCACCCGTGTCTAACAGTCAGTGACATATCTGGATAACTTGTTGAACTTATCTTTATTTCATTTAGGGAGGAATTTTTGAGCGAAACTGAACCGACATCGTTTTCCATCGTTGGATGGATCACGAGGAACTCGTTGAAAAACTTTCTTCCTGAAACCAGAATGGTTGAACACGTTTTT
Organism: Paragonimus heterotremus; assembly: GCA_013368495.1. Classification (NCBI taxonomy): domain Eukaryota; kingdom Metazoa; phylum Platyhelminthes; class Trematoda; order Plagiorchiida; family Troglotrematidae; genus Paragonimus; species Paragonimus heterotremus. The sequence continues at coordinate 47,011 of LUCH01001789.1, forward strand.
TTCGCTTATTGGGACATTCAAACCAAACAGTTTATGACGCCGGTTGTAAACGACTTTCGGATGTTCCATTACTGCTGTCTTGATAGCTGGACATTCCTCCAGTCAGAGCAATCTTGGGCGTTCACATGGTTGAAACTTCTGGTCTCAGACTTCAAAAACCGCACTACGCAATCACATGATCTTGGTCGCGACTATTTTTATGGTTTTTCTAGGCACTCGATCCACTACACGCCAGCTCTCTTGTGTTGGGGCGATTTGCAACCAATTTGGATGAGTTTTCTTGTCTCTGTTTGAAAAAGAAGTAGCGTTTTGTTCTTAATGATCCGTCACAGGTTTCAACCGTACCGACAGTTTTCACACACGACACTAATGATGAATTAAAGGACACAGCCTTCTTACCTGTCCGTATATATGCGACATGTTATGTGCACAGTTAGATGGACAACACAGATGAATGGTTATCGTTGTTACTGGTTAACAGTCAATTAAGCAAGATTATTTCCTCGTAGCAGTGCCTAGTAAACAAATGGATTGTTTTTGGCTTTCAAACAATTCACAAGCGTGAAGCGTCCGTAATTTCCTGAGGCTGGTCTCCACGGATGACCGACAGTAAAAGACGATGACCATATGTTTTATTTAGGTTTTGAAGAAACGGATTTTACTGATTTGTATCCAATACACTGACTGACTTTCCAGCAATAAAATCCACGATTACGCTGACTGATTCAACATTATTCGTGCAACGAAAGTTGAAACGCTGCCTATGGTTGAATCACAAAATAAGGAGGTGGTTACTTCTCCCTGTTAACAGAAATACGATGTATTTCTAGGCGAGCGCGATCGTCGTGATAGGAATTTTTGCTGTTTACTGATAGACAAATTCGAATTGCAGGCAACTGTGGTGCGTAGAGGTGTTGCTGACATGACCTTAGAAAGGAGGTGATATTCATTGATGTTAAATCTGATGGGTAGCCCCTACTGGTAGTTTAGTGCACATTTCCGATTACGTGTATGTGTGAGCTAGCCTTACTCGATGAAGAACAAAATTTCTTTTCAACACATTAGAAGGCTTGTTGTTATTTATTGCAACCCGCCAGTCATTTTCTAACAGAACAATACCTCTTGTCACACAAATGTGGTTAATTCCTTCTTGGTTGCATTTGTTAAACTGGTTTGTTTGTAGTTTCAATTTGAGCGCGATTAAAAACGTGCATAAACATAACGTGATGTCTGACTGTTGCTGAGTTGCGATTTACCCCGAGATGAGTATGGTATAGTTTAAACCCAGCTGTCCTATTCGTACGTCACACACTTGTCGAAACGTTGAATAAGCGGTTCTGTTGAGGAACGGAAAGTGCATTCATCCGCTACGAGCTGCTTCCGAACAGAATTCTCCCAAAGTGAAATTTTATAATTTTATCGCAGCTGTTTTTACGATTTTCTTCAATAACTTTTTAGAAGTGCAGACACTGCTGTTATATTTATGCTTTCCTGACTTGTATTGTGTGACAGTTCCTTCACTCTAAGTGAGTACATTTTGTTTGAAAGGAATGTAAACGTTTGTAAAATCTACTCGGTGGTCTTAAGGTTTTGCATTGTGATCTATTCTGAAATTACAAAGGCAAGTAACAATTCCGCGGTTTATTTGCTGTCTTCGATTATCCGTGGCATCGGTACAATCAATTATTTTGGTTTTTCGCAGGATCATTTATTTCTTGTAAAGGAACGTACGATGATATGTTGTGGTAATCATCACTTGGCTCGCTAAGCAAATAACGATGTATCAGAAAATTCGAAACCGTTGGTTCTGTTAACAGTTTCTCTTATCTTTTTTGTTACAATGGCTTATGTACCTGGCCGTTTGCATGTGCCACAGAACTTACGAATCAATACGTCGGTCATTTTCAATAGTGTTCGACGCTGTCCATGCCATATTTCAGAACGCCTCAATTGTGAACAGTTCCCTCTTTAGGATCGTGTAATCTGAATAGATCAATTTAAACCCTAATTCTGAAAGTCAACAATGTGTGCTTACTCATTTCTTTACCTGTTGTGTACGCGTGCTCTTACTTAAAGCGGAATGCTTCCAGCTTTTTGACACAAACGATCGAGTGTGAAATACGGTACGAAGGGAATACCGATTCACGCTTTGAAACCCGTAAACAAAACTTCCCTGTTGAATTGTCATTGGTGATGTCGATTTCTCTTACAGCCGATACTGTCCCATCTGAATTGGACCGAGACAAACACTGTCCAAACGTGGACAGTCTCCTTTCTGGGATTCACTACATTCGGGCCACCGATCACGTGGAACTGTTGGCTGCATGTCAACGGCTGCATCAGTTCTGTGAAAGTCATCCGAAGGTTTGTGAATTTCTACATGTATTTTTATATTCCCCTTACTTTGAATTCATAATACGTGCATTGGTTCCAGCAGTTTATCAGATGTGGTGCTACTCCTGTGTTTAGCGTCTGCTTAACCCTTCATCATAGTTGTGGTCTTTCATCTCCCGCCTTATGTTCCATCCCACAGTAGAGATTTAAATTGTCTTATCTGACCTGATTGATTGGGTGAGTGTCACTAATTGATGGTACCGTTAAGACTTATCGATTTTTCAAAGTTTTCATGGAAATACTGTTGATTTCTAGCCACTACGGTTTTATGCAGATTTGCTCGGTTTTTCCTCAACCACTCCAAACATGAAGATAGCGTTTTGTTAACAAATATTTTCATCGTTTGAAACAACTACTTCCGCCTTGCAAATTTAAATAGAACAAACAGATTCGACTACATCTCTACTGGTGTTTACCGCAGACGAGTTAAATCTACAAAAACTAAAACCACAGACCTCTTACAAAAAGGTCAAAATTTGAAACCAGTTCGGTTGCTACCAGAGCAACGTTGAAGTTACAAACATTTCTTTTTGCATATAGAAAATGGGATGGCGTTGTCTAATTGTGATGGCCTCAGCATATCATACCTTGTTTCTTTCGAGTAGAAGACGGAACACGAA